>PVKM010012643.1:0-31378 GCA_004027735.1 Carollia perspicillata | reverse complement strand
GGATTCACAGCAGTGGGCATGGGAGTGCTTGTACATATTAGTCAGACGCATTGTTAAGTGAACACATCTGTCCATAACGGATGAGGTCTGCGTTAAAGGGTTCCAGAAGCTATGAGAAGGCGCATGCAGAGAATGGATTCCTCCCTGGGCTGTCTCAGAAGGACACGTTTCAGAACTGGCAGCAAAGCGAAATCTTCCCCTACAAAAGCATTTCTTGTCAAATTTACGTCTCTTCTGAATCGATGTGAGGGAATGTTACCAAGCAATTCTATAAACCCCTCAATTATAACAGGCTTCTAACATGTACAAATTTGGGCTTAATACTGCAAAGTGCTAGATGGTATTTAAAAAATGTCCTCTTCTTTTCATCTCTCCCATTATAAGAATGTGTTATAAACAAAAGGTTCGTCCTAAGTGTCAGGACGAACTGATCATTATACTGCGCTTTCCAGCCCCACAGTCCCTCCCAGCCCAGCACACACACCTTTTTAGCAGAAAGAGTCAAACTCTTCCGGTGCGAGCCATCAGAAAATAGAGGCTGCCACTATTCTGTGTTGGAAAAGACAAATCTATCAGCAGATGATTCATTTTTCACAAAGGTATTTATACCATGAACCTCCTAATTGGCTGGTTTCCTTCACCTAAAATAAAGATGTAAAAATAACCCATGGTCATGTGTTTTAACACCAAAATGTCCCCCAGTTTTGTGAAATACTTATTCATGTTACTCCAATTACAGGTTACATCCATTACACGTTTGTGTGTATAAATAATGTGAATATGTGTATATAAAAATATATGCTGATTATATATAAATAATCTGTATATAAATATGTATGTATGTATGTATACACACAAATTTCCCTTCAGGCGGTCAGCATCCCAGCCATAACTCACTCACCAATATCACTTTCAAATACAGGCTCTTCAAATCACCAGATGATTCCAATTCCTGTCCAGGACAGTGCAATTCTTACTCACATTACTCCAATTACATGTGACTCCCATTACATGTTTATATTGCTAAGAATAATAACACAATGCATTTTCTGTATTTGTTATCCTCCTTGGGAATTCAGTGAGGAACGGGTGAGCGTGAACGGGACCACCACTAGATGTCACTGCAAACAGACCATTTTCTCGGAGGTAGATGCATTTTCCTGCCTGTCCAGATTTTCCCTGGACTGGTTGGGGGAAATTCTTTCCCATGGCCTTGACTCCTTTGAATCCCCTGTTTCTGTAGTCAAGGGTCTCTAAGTGCTCGACTGACATCCTTTCTTGAGTCCTTTTGCCAATCTGCACAGCCCTTTTCTTTGGAGAAAAATCACAGCACAGGAATTTCAAAGTTGTCATCATTGTATGAATTAGGGGCTACTGTCATTCCAAGGCGGTGGGTTGATTATTTCTTAAGGAAGACCTTGCAGTGAGTTAGCGTCTCCTTCGAGAACTGGAGGAGCCAACAGATTAACGCCCATGTGCTGCCACATTAATGAGAGAGTCGGGTTTGTCGCAGGGTAGATAATGTGATGTGACTGTGGTGGCAGCAGTTAATTGATTCTTTCTGAGAAAGTACCCGAGAGCTCGAGTTTAGGCTTTGCACACCTTAAATGGCGAAGGGGGACGAGAATGGCAGCAGCCAGTTAGAGGGACTTGGAAGGTTTTCTGGTGTGTTTAGGTTTCTTATCCCTTCTTCCATCGGGAGCAGAAATATCTTTTATGCAACTTCTGAGCAATGGTCTTTAAGAGCATGTAATTTGCGGCTCAGTGGGAGTTTCAACAATTATATTACAATTATATTTCTTTGTGCAAATCTGCTTAATGCATTTTGGCCAAGATGGGGATAAGCGCTATCCTGCCGATTCTGTACCACAAGATTTTTAAAACTTATGTCACCTTTAATCAATTTACCCCAACTAATGCTTAATTAGAAATATCAGCAATCAACCGCTGAAGATGTCCTTAATAATAGACCGGCGGAGTCAGAATAACAGGAGAGATGGAGAAGTCAAACTTCCTTGTTAGCTGACATTTAAAAATTCACATTTAAAAAATGACATTTAGCAGATGAGATGATGATGCAAATGAAATCTATATTTAGGGAGGGGTGAAAACAGCATCTAATTTGTAGTGATTACATATTCTGTTCTACCTGTGAAAATTCTGCTTCGGTTTGTCTGGTACCCTTTAAAAACATCTTTTCCCCTCCCTTCCCCTCCCCACCCCTCCCCTCTTTCTCCGTCCTGCTCCGGACCAGTCTAACCCCGCCCCTCCTCCCCAGGCCTCCAAGTAACCTCCTGACCAGTCAGCCTACATCTACTCTTACTGACAGCAAGGCCCCCGTTGACACTGAAGTTTGGCATCCCATTCAGACAAGGTTTCTTCATGGGGCTTCCAAGACCTTGGATCATCAAACCCCAGTCCTCATCTCTTGCCATGCTCATTTTCATTCTTCTGCTCTATATTTTGAATCCTTCCCAATGAGTAGACTCCCTCCAGCATACAGTTTTTGGCATACAGTTTTCTATGCCCACAACTTGCCCCCACCCTCGTCTTCACCCACGGCTTCATTTTCATCTTAGCTTAAAACTGACTCCCTCGGGGAGGCATTCCCTGTATGTCATCGCAGTTTCCCTGTTATAATCTCTCGCCGCCCGGCTCTCATTTCCGGCAATAACAAAGCTATAATTTTATAGTGCTGGATTCCATGTTTTAAAATGATGTAAAGTGTCCAGTAATTCTGTCTGATTTTATATACTACAGTACCCCCAGCTCTTTGCACGGTACAAAAAAGATTAGTGGCTCAATAAATACAAGCTGGAGGAACGGAAGATTCTAAGCTACGATCCTAGCGTGCCACTGTCACGCTTGTCCTGTCCTGCCCCATCCTTCTCTTTCTGTTTGACCTGTGTTCCTTTGCCCCTTATCCCCCATCTTATAAGAAAGGCATCCGAGAGCACCAGCCTTTGTATTTATTGTATGTCTTGGTGTATGATCTTGAGGAAAATGCATCGCGTCTATAATTTTGAAGTCCTTCCAAAATGCCAGGGTCCATTTCACTGGCTGATTCTGTCTTTATGCAACTGTATGGTCCTCTCCTATTCCGACTGATCAGGTCTCTCCAAAGTCTGTCTCTAATTATCCTTTTCTATTTCCTGTGCCAATCCAGGTTGTAACCCTTCTTAGAAGAACCTGCTGACTCCAATGGTCCTGGCACTAGAAATAATCAGACTAATCTCATCATTTCCTGGGACTTGATATCAGTGGTTTCTAAATGGAAAACAGGAAGGAGATCTCTATCTCTAGACTGAAAGTTTGGTTTTAATGTTCTTGTTGTTGTTGTGGGTTTGGTTGGGGGTTTGTGGGGACAGGCAATGAATACACAATAACCAAGGCTACTGAGAGGCTGGGAAACAAACGGTCTAAAAGCCTTCACTTCCCACCTTCACTTCCCATGCAGCCTAACAATGTTCCCTTTCCTTCCTCATTTCTGAGCTGCAGACTGGCAACAGTTGGCCAGCAGGATGCGCCTGGCCTAGAGCTTTTCTCTCCCTGGCTCTCTCTGGCCGGGCAAAGCCAGGGAAATATTCCTGATCAAGCATTTTGAGTTTATGTGAATTTCACCTCAAGCAAAGTGGAGCCTGCAGGAACCAGCGGAATTTAGGTGTAGCTGAGTCCACGGTGGGGGAGTTTTTTATGACTAACAACACTTTTAACCTAGCAGTCTATTGCAACAGGCATGGATCTGACCTTAAGTTCTGTGCACCTGGCTGTACATCTTCTTCTAATGTTGCACATTTTAGATTTGCTACCCATCTGACAACACGGTAGGCATCGTGTATGTAAGAACAGCACCTGTGGCTAGAAGACCAATCACATTCAAGGTCAAGTTCCTTAAGAAGTTAGGTTGATATTGTCCTGATGCCTGCGAAAAGCATTCCTATTTTGAGGATACTTGGTCTCCGTGGAGATGCAAGTGTGGTCTTCAACAAAAACAAACAAAAATAACAGCAAAACCAGAGCTGGCAAAGGGAGGCACTGAGGGAAATTTCCCGTCTTGCCTTTGGCTTTCAGTGGAACCATAGCACTAACAACAACAAGAAAACCCCACAAGATTCCCTTAAAAAATTTGTATGAAGCCTTTACTCAGAAGTCATGCTGTCCCAATTCTTCTAGTTGCATTTTTCTGCTATTGCTGTACTTCTCTTCTATAGAGAAATGCACCATCAGTACATAAATTACATGATTCATACAGCATGTCCAGCCAAACATGTGATCACAGAGCATACTGACAGATTAAGCAGGCAGAGATGAGAACAAGCAGGGCTATTAAAAGTCATATAAATGATCAAGTCATATAAATGATCAAAAGGCTGAATTACAACTCAAAAACTACACTATCAAAGCGCTAGACCAATTTGGAAGGTGAGTGTATTGCTGGTAGGTGGCCAGTAACTCTCACTGTAGGTGGTTTTATGGAACAGGAGCCAGTAGATGTGTGCCACATTTTAACGCCGTGACATTGCATTCCTTTGTTTTGACATGATCGAAATGGACACCTCAAAATGCAAAATAATGATGCTCTTTTTTAAAACCATGAAATCTGTACAGCAGAGAAACCTGAACTTAATCTTCTTTTATATCCTTATCTAACCCTGACTATAATCCTATGATTGAATTTACTACCTCAAGCTGACACAGATAACTAATTGAAAAACTATTTTTTTTTTTACCAAAACTTTATCATGTTCTAGTGGCTACTTATTCAAGTTTTTGTCCAAGATTTGAAAAAAAAAAACTGTTCAAACCGCATATTGGGCCTTGTCCTGTGAAACATTTTTATCTCTATGATGGAGAGAGATGAAGGGTGTATGCTTATCACACTTTCAGGGGACCTCGGTCTTGAGGGGCAAGTTAATATGACAGCTGACAGACTCAGGATTCTGGAAAGGCTCAACAAGCAGGCATGGTGGTGAAAAACCAACAGGACAAAAATTCATAATACATCTAAATCCTATAATTACGTTTTAAAAGCAGTGACAAATATATCACAAAAAGTACAATCAGAAATCCAGCTAATTATCCGTTTGCTGCTTAAGGTTTGACCATTTTACTTGATTATTCTCAATAATGCAAAAAATTTTTTGTGCTGAATTAAAGTTCCTGGTTTGTAAATAACTGTTAGATGGTGGTATGGAACGCAAAGTAGTTGTTCTTTTTCCCCTTCTCCGTTCACCTTCCTTATTTTTTACCAGTCTTCTGAATCATCTTTGCAAAATCCCTTGTGCCTCAACCATTATTATCAGCCCTATGGTTTAGATCTAGTGAAGCCATCCTCAGTTACAGGCCCATGCTAATCAATATGTCCCATGACCTTCACAGTAACTAGTTCATGCACAGACTACTCTAAACAGACTGATTCCGTGTGACCTGAGTAGATCTATATTTATTAAGGTTTTCCGTATGGGAAAATTTTTCACTTTCCATTTTGTTACCTTCCATTATTAAAGGAGGTTATTTATTTTTCATGGGTGACACTGAGTGAAAATGTGAACCCCGGGTTTTGCCACATAAGGAAAAGCATCAACAAACAAGTCTGAGAGTGCACTATGGACAGTGGAGAGGAGAAGCCAACCTCAGCGTAGTCAGAGCAGAGAGAAGCCCCCAAACTGGGAAACTAGAAAACACGCCTTTAAATAGCCCGTGAGTCAAAAAAAATAATTCAAAAGGAAAAGTAGGATTTTGAGCTGAATGGAAATGAAACTATGACTTGCTAAATATGTTACATGTTGACAAAGCAAAACTTAGGGGAAATTTTATAGTATTAAATGTCTATGGTAGAGAAAAAAAAAGTGTAAATGCAATGACCTCAGCATCCACCATAGGAAACTAAAAAAATAAGAAAAAATTAAATCCAACTTAGAATAAGGAAGCAGTTAAAGATAAGAATGGAAATTAATTATATAAAACAAAGAAAGACTCTATTTAAAAACTAAAGAAACCAAAAAATCAGTTATTTGAGAAGATTAATAAAATTGGCCACCCTCTCCCCAGACCAATCAGGAGTGACAGGGAAGATGGAGCACATCATCCCTATCAGGAGTGAGAATAGTAACATTACTCCAGATCTCACAAGAAATTAAAAATACAACAAGGAGTATTTTGAAAAATTGCATGCCGATAAAGTCTATGATTAGATGATAAAAAACTCTTAGAAGACACAAACTGCACTATATCTTTAAAGAAACCCAAGCTTCAGTTGGCAACCTTTTTACAAAAACGACACTGCAAGTCCCAATGTTTTCACGTGTGATAGTCTTGAACCATCTAGATACCATTTCTATACCAACTGTTCTAAAATACTGCAGGAAAGGCAATACTTCCCAACTCAGCCTTTAAGGCTAGCACTACATTGATTCAAAATCTGATAAACACTATTCTCAAGGAAAATAAACTATAGACCCATATCCCTCTTAAAGATAGGTGCAAAAACTGTAAACACAATTTTAAATGAATCTAGCAATATAGAAACAGGAATGTGCCTTATGACCAAATAAGATTTATCCCAAGAATGCAAGGCTGGTTTAACATTCAAGCTGAAAAAAAATAAAAACACACAATCATTTTAGTAAATGCAGAAAAAAAAATCCATTATCCACTTGTGATAAAATTTATCAGCAACCAGGACTAGAAGGGAACATCCTCACCCTGATAAAGGTCATCTACAGAAAACCTACGGCTGACATCATACTTAATGCTCAAAGCCTCAACGCTTTTCTGTCAGGTCAGGAATATAAGGAAGGGTGTGTGCTTCACCAATTCTACTCAGCACTCAACCTGCACTGAATGTTCTAGCCAGGCAAATCAGGCAAGAAAAAATAAATAAAAGATATGTAAATTGGATACTAATGTATTAGGACTGATCGTTTTTAAAAAGACACCTGTATAGCTTCTGTAGCTTCCAAATCTGCAGCACAATTACATAAATCATTATATATGGAAATACGCTTGCATTTATGGTGACTCTCCTGAATATTCTTATCATAATAGAAAATGATTGAGTTAACTTGTGGTGATTTCCCTAAAAGACAATGAGAAATTGTCTTTTTCCCGAGAAAACAAATGGCATTTATAATACAAACTGCAATTCTTACCAGATTCCTAACTTGGGCAGGTTTCTCAACATCTGAGCTCCTGATATCTTAAAATCCAAATCTGTTTTAAGAATTTAATGAGAAAAGTAGATCTAAAGTGTCTGACCAATGGCCTGGCACAGCATAAGGGCTCCGTACGTGAGAAGCACAGCCTGAAGGTAGTGAGGACCCGTGTGGGGAAAACGTGGAGGTGTGGTAGTAGTTGGAAAGAGGCTGAAGCAAGAATTTTGCCAAAAACTGTAAGAGCTTCAACTAAGACCATGGAAGGAAGGATGTAACTAAGAGGCAAATATTTAAGTGCCGAAGAAGAGATACAGGCTAATTCAGTATTATTTTTCAGATTCATTTTCTTCGAGGAATAAAATAAGTGCTGAAGGTTTTCAGGACATTTTTTAAAGTTTGGTTCTTAGGTTTAGAAAACAAAAGTTACGGTTTCTTACATTTTTAAAAACAGAAGCATGAAAATGTCTAATTACTACTGAAAAGCTGTCCTGTACAGGTTCCATCATGATTTTGTTTCTTTCCCCCTTTTCTTAGTTCCAGAGAGAATGTTGTTTGAGGGCCTTGAAGAATTAAGTCTGTTTCAGTGATAGAAATGATAAACAAGTCCATCTTCATATTTCAATGGCAGAGTTTCTCTTCCACTGACCATGTAAGGATTCTTTGATTCTTAGTTTTAACAAATCATAAAGTCAAAAATTTCAGTGGGCAACTTTGTGCTGTTCAACCATTAAAAAAAAATAGGAAGCCACAAGGCACCGTTATCGTAGTTCACTTTTTAGCTACAGAAGAAAGGATGATAAATCTAGCTGGATCGCTTAGTATTGACAGAGCACAGTTTCAAAATTCCTCAGCCATAGTTCCAAAATCTAAATATTTCTAATGATCAAAAGTTCTTTTTTTCCTCAGAACTCATTTAGTGGCAAAACTTGTACTAACATGAACTTATTTTGCACAGATTCTAACCTTGAACTGATGTAACGCAACCTACTAATGTCATTAATCCCATGTGTTGTCAATGGTAATAAATTTCACTAGAAAAATAGTAAAATTTTCAGATTTTCTAAAATTCATTTTTAGAGAGAGGGGGGAGGGAGTAGAAAGAGAAGGAGAGAAACATTAATCAGTTACCTCTTGCCCCCCGCAACCAATGACCTGGTGGGTAGACCTGGCTAAAATCAAACCAGCAACCTTTCGGTTTGCAGGTTGGTGCTTAACCCACGGAGCCACACCAGCCAGGGTGAAATATAGTAATTTTTTTAATACAGAGTGTTACTCCAGATTTTTCTGGATATAAGGTAATGCACAGACATGTAATAACCTTTTAAAAATCCAAAATTTCTGAAATCCAATACCCATAATGGTTTACGAGTCTGTAATACATTATTGTTGCGCTATGCCGATGCAGTTTAAAATATTTAGATATAAATTGATATCTTAACTTATTTTATAAATAGTATATAGTATTACTACTACCTGAAACATATTTTTATTCTATTAGAACAAAACCAGCATTAGGTTTTTTTTCTACATAACAAGAAGTCCAGCGACAGGCAGCATTAGCCTAAAGCAACAAACGACTCACCACCATCCTCCAGAAAGCTAGTATTTTCTATCTCATAGGTCTGCCTCTTTAGCATGTTGGCTTCCATCCTCATGGTTGCTGCCCCTAGACTTTATTTATGTAGTTCGAGTAAGAAGAAAGGGAAAGGAGAAATTTTTGCAGTAGTATTTGTTTTACTTAGGAAAAAAAGCACAAAATTTTCCAAGACAATATCCTGGCCTCACTAGATCTCTACTGTGTCCTCCACATCAAAACGGAATTCTCTAGCACCCAGGCTGCAGAGGAGTTTAAAAAATTGAGAAGCGAGGCAGAAAACATCAGAAATGTTGTTCAGCAAACCAAACTTCAATGTTTGTCACAACTTCAACATTGCAAACTTATTACCAAGTTATTAGCACTGCTATCTGGCTGCAGAATAATACTCAATACAATACTAATGTTTCACTGCATTTAGTCATATATTTATTCCAATGAGCTCTGCTTATCTTTAGGTACCATTCAAGATGTGTGATAATTAATTTCATTCATCAAGGCAGCTAGGCTATAGCCCCCAGTTATTTAATCAATGGTTTAAATAGGTTTCTTGGTTTATCTAGGTTTTCTGTAAAGACAGTTTGTAGATGTGGCCAACATTTAAAATCAGTTGTCATTACATGAAGGAGGTTACCCTCAACATTGAGGGTGGGCCTCATCCTGTCAGTTGAATGACTTAAGACTAAAACTCAGGGTTTCCAAAAGAAGAGGGAATTCTTCAAGACTGTAATATTCTCTCTCTCCTGAGTTCCCAGGCGGGTGGCTTAGGCTACAGGTTTCACATTCAATACTGCAGCATCAGCCTTGCCTGAGTTTCCAGGGCAAGACTGCCTTACAAATTTAGACTTGCCAGCCCCCAAGCCCATCACAGGGGCCAATTCTTTAAATGAACTTTGTAATGTAACTCGATAGATAGATAGGTAGATAGATAGATAGATAGAAAGATAGAGATATCGCTTATCATTTTGCTTCTCTGGAGAATCCTAATACAAGATATAGATTCAGTCACATAAACAGGTTTAAAATTTGCAGTTAAATGTGAAAATTGATCAAGTGCCTACTTAACTATGTGACCTAGGCAAATAATTTTGTTATGACTTAATCATGGATATGTGTCACTGTGCAGGAGGTGGCATTCATATATAAGAAGATATTATTACTGGGATTTTGATGAAAGATAATTCACAGAAGCATATACATTTACATAATGTTATTAGATGCGTTATTATAGCTAATGGAACTAAAACAATGCCTAGCACATAACTATAAAAATGTTCCTAATTTTCTCATTGTTATCATTATTATAACTATATCATCAGAGTCTTGGGGAAGCATAAAGCACATTGACACTGAGATGATTAAAAAAGGGGGCACCTTTGTTCCTGAGATGTGTGGCATATGTTTTCTTTCATAAACTATACACTATCGACTCCACTAATGGAACTAATAGGTTAAGCTTCCCATGTTGCTTGAATTATTTCCCCAGGAAAATTAAATTTTCTTAATAGGAAATCTAATTTTATCTTGAGTAACTTGAAAATCTTAATTAGTGACACAAAGCCATGTTAAAATTACTTAGAGGAGAAATAAATACATCATTATACCAAAATAAACAAACTGAAGAGCTACTATAGTTCAGTTGACATTCCACACACAGTATCTTGATAAAATAGGATGTAAACAGGCAATTTGAAAAGGAAAGAATCAACATCAATCACATAAATTGCATTGATTAACTTTCATACTTAATCGATCACAGGCATAAATCTTACACAATCTACTGGTGACGTCAGTTACTTTGTTTAATCAGGCACGCCAATATCAGTGCAACGCTTGATTTTCCAATTAAAACAACTTTGCAATTAGATCTAATTAACGTGTTCCAATTCAACAGGGCATATGCGGCAGCATTCAATAATTTTAAGCCTCGACTTTTCTCATGGTGAAAAGGTTTTCTAAAGTTATTTGGGTATGTAATCCTTTTGGAGCCACAGCTTAACAAAAGAAGTAAGAAAAGGTCAACAGCTTGGCTTAGAAATAACATAAGCCAGATTTGGTAGAGAAGAACAAGCATCCCAAATTTCTCAATTATCTCCCAGATCATCACATAAGCCCTTCATGATAGCCCCATTAACGGCTTGCCAATGGAAGTACTTGTTAAAGAAATATTTGCCCTTTTCACAATGGAAGACTTATCTCCATTTGCCGTCATTCTCTTTTATACCTGTTCTTCATAATTCTTAGGTGAAATGAATATAGTTTGTTGGGGGTTTAAATGAGCAAGCTCTTCCTTTGGGTTTTGGTGAAGGTAATACACGTAAAATCTCCTTTGGAAAGCTTCCTCTAGGGTGGAATGTAAGTAAGAACGCTTTTATTTGTTTTTAAGCCTTTGATTCACAGAATCCTGACTTTAGATTCCACCTCTGCTCCCCGGTTGGGTTTCCTTTAACCGGAGAGCCCCTACCCTGATTAATACATTGTAATGAGGATCAGTAAGTCCCCTGAGAGCGCCCACTGCTCACAGAGAGCCATCAGTGTCTCTGGGAAGCACAGCCAACCCCTCAGAGGGTCCCTGGGTGTGGAGGGAGAGGAGGGCAGCATTAGCTCATTTGCATGAAGATTTACGGTAGGTGTTCACCAGCCCAGGTCTCCCTGTTTGACCATGCAGGGATTGTAGTTTGGCCCTTGAGTTCTTCTTCAAACTTTCACTTGCCTCTACCTTAATATAAAGAAATGTATAAAACAAGGGAACATAGCTGCTATATTATAAGGAAGCAGTGTTTGCTAGTTTTAAAGGAAGCTACTTTTTCGAGCATGAAAGATCTCCCTTTCATCTTAATTTGTCCTGCTATGAAGAGCATATTCTACTAAATGAAAAACAAAACAAAAAAGACTAGTTTAAAAACTACCAATGTCCAGCCTGCAGTTTGATAAATTTATCTTGATCATTGGTATAGATGCTTTTGCACACTTTGAAAGTAAACTTATGTTACGTTGCATATTTTAGGCTAAGTCATCCCATTCTAAAGGTTTTCCCCAAAGATGTAGCTGGTGAACACAAATTTCCTTGACTTGAGGAGAGTCTTGAGTATTCGTGTAGCCCAAAAATGTATATTCATCACTACACAGTTAGTATACTTCACTGTCTACATAAAAATCGACAGGATTATATTTATAAACTATGTGATGCTTTCTTAAAAATAAAAAATAACCAGGCATGCATATTGCATTCTTCACTTTAGACAGGACACAGCTCTCATCCATTCTTAAACAGGAGTTCTTCAGGAGAAAAACTGTACTTAGTTGTGCTCTTGCTATATCAGGTTCCCGTCCATCACAATATAAATTATCCATTAAGCCCAACCTAAAATCATTTGTTTATAAGGAAGTGTTAGCCTGTATAAAATATCCTTATGATCTCAAAAGCTGAATTAGAGGTAGACCTTATGGGATCTAAGGTAAAAGTGGCTAGAAACTCAACAGTTTCTCCTTCTCCAAAGAGTTACATGTTCTACCCCCTCGAATAAATCCTTCATGGTATCCTGTGGTTCTTTGCATGCACTGTGGACCCAGACTGTGGGGGTTCCATCGCCTGTTCAGCCACTTTCTACCCATAAAATCTTCAACAAATGATTGCACCAATTTTGCCTCAGTTCTATAATCTCTAAAACAGCACTGCGCTCATGGGATTTCTTTCCAAACTCCAAGTTATTTCTTATAAAGCACTTGGAGAACTGCCTGACTGGTAGTAAGTATTCAACGAACAGCATTCACTATTCTGTACTTTTCTTTGACTCACTTATTCCAAGTGACTTGAAAACACAATAATTTGACTGCAGGAACTTTAACATATATACCCTGAGAACAAAAAAAAAAAATCTTAAAATGTTTTCTATAATAAATTGTTGGGTATAATTTTGAAGATGTATTTTTGAAGCCATTCTGTTGCACTGTAGGACAAAGCAAATGAGTAACTATATTCTATTATTTCATTGTTATTGACAACCAGATTTCTCACCTTGGGAAAAAGGAAAAAACATATATATATATATGGTAGTAGAGGTTAGCTAAAATTCTTGGAGACCCTAACTGAACTGTAAATGAAAAGAGGGAATTGCATATTTTATATTTAAATAGCACATGATGTACTTTACCTTTAAAACGATGCTGAGTATGTCCACTGAAAGTTGTACAACAAGTGTCAAACTCAGTGGCAATGAGCACCTCATACCAAGATTTTAGTCTTGAAATACTATTTCCAGATCAAAATAACCAGAATCTCTTGGAGAATAGCTGGTTCCATGTCTAGATTTGGAAATATACTTGAGAAACGGGAACATTTTGTCCAGAGCCAGGTTCATATCCGCACACAGGTACCACAAACAGAAGAGCATGACATGTAAAAATCTATGAAGCACTCTAAGATCAAATTCCTCTTCATGTCAAGAGATGTTCTGATAACAAATAACTCAGGAAAACACTTCTGATATGAGGGCTATTTTGATTTTAGAATTGCAGATAAGAGATTGTGGACCTGTATCATGGGCCTCATAGCGTGTTCATGAGCCAAAGTCACTTTGCCTGCCATTGCTATTGACTGTTAAGTTTTTCTTTAGTTTGCACCATGGTAAGAAATGATCTTCACTTAAATGCCCCAGGTCTTTTCCTTTTCCATAGATTATTATTATTATTATTATTATAGTGTGATTATTTCTCCAGAATGAAAATACTAAAATTTACTTTATGGACTTCCCTTAGCTTTTCTACACATCTTACTTAAATTGACCTTGCTGTCATGTTAAGAAAGGAAAATAAGCCAGATAGTGAAAGACAAATACAATGTGATCTCACCTACAAGTGGAACCTAATCAACCAAACAAATGACCAAATAGAACCAGAGACTTGGAAATAAAGAATAAAGGGACAGTGATGGGGTGTGGGGAGGGAGATAACAGGGAAAGAAGGAGAAAGCGTAAGCAAAGGAACACAAATAGAGGGCTCATGGTCATGGACAATGGGTGGGGATTGACTGCGGGAGTGGTGGGGGCTGGGGTACGGGAGAGCAATGGGGAAAAAGGTGGGACAACTGTAAGTGAACAACACTAATGTTTTTAAGTTAAAAAAAGAAAATCCACCTTAAAAGTTTTATTTAAATATATTAAACAGTCTTTCAATTTGTGTACAGCAATCAGAGGGTAATTTTTTTTATCATAGCTATGCTATACAATACAGATATACAGGTTGAGGCAAAAGTAGGATTATAGTTGTAAGTACGTGAAACAGAGTTTATTCTTATAAAATGATGTATTAATTATTGTACTGTTTTCCTTATAAACGACTACAAATCTGTTTTTGTTCCACTCTGTATTAGATTATAGAAGGATTAATAAAAGTGGACCAAGGCACAATGTCTAAAAAGAACAGACACAATACTTAAGATAAAGACCTAATGTATGATATGTGGAGAAAGTCTGAATTTTAGCTTGTCTGTCTTTGCTGGGGCCTGACTTCCTTTTTGTTAGCTCAGTCTAAACACCACATTTTTGTGAATATGCATCACATTCATTTTGAATTATTTAATTTAACTTCTTTTCCAGATGAACTATCTTTATTAAATGCTTGCCATGGATGGGCAAACAGAGTTTATGCGGGCTATAAATATCTATGATTAGTTTGGTGTATTATACTGCAATCTAAGGTGTAGCAATTATGCATAATATTTTCTCCCAAGCTTGATAAGCCATTTGGGAACAAAAAAGAAAAAAAATCCTAGGAAGTAGTTTATGCAAACCCATGCATGTGTGACATTTTTAAACCTTAAACTTCTCTGAGGTCCTGGTGAGCAACACATCTATAGGCACAGAACTTAAGTTCTGAGCTAAAAAAATAAGAAAATAAGTTTGACTATGTGTATCTTATAAATGGGTATAATCTAAAACTCATATTATCTGTGATACCACTTTTGATCTCTCCACCCCAGTAATTTTGGAGCAATATTCAGGCCACTTCCCAAAGCTGAATGTTTCCACACATATCAATCTGCTGTATCTATCATTCCAATATATCAGATACACTCATGCACTCATATATCAGACACTGTAAATGTGTCTACATTGCTGAGCTTTTGTAGAATCTCTTGTTTTGTATTTCCAATCATCATTAAGAAAATACATTACACAAAACAGTCTAGAAACTGTAAGGAGAATTTAAAAACTTAGCCCTGCCCTGATTGGTGTGGCTCAGTTGGTTGGGTGTCATTCCACAATGCAAAAGTTACCAGTTCAATTCCCACTCAGGGCATCAGGCCATATCCTGGATTGCAGGTTCGGACCCCAGTCGGGGCATGTATAAGAGGCAACCAATCAATGTTTCTACCCCACATCAATGTTTCTCTCCCTCTCTTTCTCCCTTCCTTCCCCTCTCTCAATAAATAAATAAATTAATTAATTAATCTAAAAAAATAAAGCATAGCCCTGCTTTCGTGGCAAAATACTGCCGATGATGGTACATGTACAAGTAAAGATAACACAAGATGGACTGTATTAAGGGCTTCTATAAAGACCTTTCTGAAATGCACAGAAGTCCAGAGAAGGAAAAAATGCACGTCATTGGGCAGAACTGGGAATGGGTTTGGAAGGATGTGAGATTAGAATAGGATCTTGAAAGACAAATGGGACTTGACAAAAAGGATAAAAAGAGATGGGAAAGGGTTATTCCAGGTGGATAAGTCACGTAAGTAAAGCTGCAGAGGCAAAGTATTTCATGATGCAATTGAACCACAGCAGGTGGAGAACAAAAAATTCTGGACTAGATTTCCCGTCCATTTAGATTTCCTCTTTCATCTCAAACTGAGTATATACCAGCAAAATGTAGATGATATGCCAACCTTCAGCCGTTCTCCCAGTTATCATTCCCAAAACCTCAATAATCATTTTAACTTCACGCCATCACATTTAACATTCACTAAATGGTTTGCCCATTCATTTAGTTGTTTATTACACACATGGAACCTACTGTGCAAATGCCAACTATGTGCTAGATAATAAAGAAAAAAACATAAAACAGAAAGCTTTCCCTTGACAAAGTCATAGAAAATAAATTGTAATATGGTGTATTAGATGTTATGAAAGAGAGTTGCGGAGAATGCTTTAGGAGTAATGGCACAATTGTGCTCCGTTTAGCCACAGTTTGATGAGCCCTGTAGCAAGGAGCCTTCTGACCATTGAGAATTGAAAGTTGAATGCTACTTGGTCATTGCCTTTTGGTCGCACACAGAGAATATGGGAAAAGATAACTACAGTACAGTGACTAAGAGCTGAGACGGAGGTGTGGCCTTAACAGGGATTCACCGAATCTAATGGAAGAGAAAGGCGGATTAAGGTATACATTTTGCCGTCTTTGTGAAGCTTTCCTTAACACACCTTTCCCTTCACTTGATCATAGCTGAGAAAGGATTCACCTTTCCCTTCAAATAAAGTCAATATAGAAAGGGCGCAACATAGCAAGCTAACACTGGGTCAGTTCGGGTCCATGCCTGAAAGAACCAAAGGAGCTCTAAGGCATGAAAGCTGAACTTCAGACATGGAGAACCTTAATAATCTCTTTGGAGGAGGTTTCTTTGCTCTTTACAAAACCCAGATGTCAACCTTGCTTTTGTCCAGCTCCACAGAAGAGTCAAAGAGGATGAGACGTGAAAAGGCATTGTGTTTGGCACATAGAGAGCCACGAGTGACCTCTGAGTGAGAAAATTAGTAGTTTGGCTTGAAGAGGGGAAGGGTGAAGGCAGTGTATGTATGTCATCAGGAAGGGAGGGGGTGATAGTGAAGAGTGACTACTTTGTCCAGACAAGAGAGAACAAAGAAAGGAAAGACCTGACTGGAGGAAGAGAAGGATTTTCTTACTGCTTGTTACCAGTAACACTCCCAATAAGCACTCTACATCTTCAGATATAGCACTATGGGCTGGGAGCACCTGGGACCCTTTCATTTATCCCAAATTACCTGCCTCTTGCCCTCTACTTCTCCCAACGTTATGTAATATTTAAGTCCCTCTTTCTCAATTTCAGTCCCACCATATTATTTTAGCGCATACACATTTAATCCTTTGCCCTATTTCTGTACTACTCTGACATTTAAATTTTAATTTGTCCTTAGTATCCCCTTGTTACCCCACCACACCTATACAAACCTCTGTCGCCATATCTCTAATAGCTAAGCATACATACGTTTCTTGACAATGTACCTTATCCACTATACTTATTTTATTGCAATACATAATAAATTCTATTTTACTTGTTTTTCTTTGTATGCTTGGTTTAAATTTTTCCTCCTATGTATTAAGCGTGCTTCCCACTAACAGTTTAAAAATAAGTATTATCCTTCATCTCAATATTTATCTTTTCTTACTGAAGAGTCTTATACTTTTCCTTTAGTTTTTTTATATTATCAATTTCTTCATTGATTTTTATTTTGGTAACTAATTCTTTCAACCTCCATTATGATTACTGGGCAAGACTACCCAAAGATACCTATGTTTAAAAAAATGGCTTTATATTTTTTCCTAAGGTAATGATGCTCAAAATTGTCAATTGTACATTTGGATGTGAGCCAGCACACAGTAGGTCTAATTATACTAGGTAAAATTTATATAGTTGTAAGGGACAGAAATGCAATTCATACTAATATAGGTAAAAAAGAGGGTTATTGGTTTAAAAAGTACTAGAATATCTCATACAATCAAATCTTCAGAAGGGCAGAGGTGTATCTGGGTTTGAAGTTTAACTGGACATGGACTCTCCATGCTTTTTGGTTGCTTTGGCTGCTCATTTTCTATATTCCTTAGCATCATTCTTTCACGCTGTAGATTTATCTGCAGAAAGGGATGTAGCTGCCAACAGCTCGCAAGCTTCACATCCCTTAGTTGTACCATCACAAGAGGACAGAGGAAGAATTCTGAGTTTCAAATTTCAAAAAGGTATTTTAAAATGATACGAAATGAGCCTCAGAATCTATTTCCAGAAGCATCACTTACAAATGAAGGACAAGATAGTCAGAATCTGGCAACCGAAGACTTCTTCCCTTTCTATAGAAGACAGGTATGCCAACCAGGCAGCCACGTCCACTTGTGTCTACTAAAAATACTGTGTACTACACAATGAAAGGATTTTGTTAGCATTGTTTACTGCATCTCCAGAGCCTAGAAGTTAATCATAGAATTGTTTCTCTTGATTCAGGTGCTGTCAGAGACACTCCTGTCATCTTTCTCTAGATAATGCATCTGTGTTTCTGAATTAAGGAAACAGAAAGTGACATTTCTGTGATTCAGAAAATTTACTAGCTGTACATCAACTCTTCAGAGAACTGTGATAACTTCATATCTATGGTTCACTTTAGAACTGCTATGGAAAATAATGCTGGGTAACCCATTGGCATTGTGGTTAGCAAAAGATCTATAAAAAGCAATGCATGAAGTAAAAAATCAGTGTGGTTGTCATAAACTGAAGCATGTGAACATCACTTTTAGTAATTCAGTGAGTGAGTTGCCTTTCTCTGTTTTTTTATAAATTGACAAATTCAATTCTTTTTTTAAATTTATTTTAATTGTTGTTCAAGTACAGTTTTCTGTCTTTTACTCCCATCCCAGCCCATCCTCCCAGTGTCCCCACCTCCCTCCCATTTCCACCCCCCTTAGTTTTTGTCCATGTGTCCTTTATACTTGTTCCTGTGAACCTTTCCTTTTTTCCCCTGAAATTCCCTCCCCTCTCCCCTCTGGTTACTGTCAGCCTGTTTTCTATTTCAGTGTCTTTGGTTATATTTTGCTTGCTTGTTTGTTTTGTTGCTTAGGTTCCTGTTAAAGGTGAGATCATATGGTATTTGATAAATTCAATTCTTGAAGAACACAGGAATGTTGAGAACAATTCTGTCCTCTGTTGAAGAAACTATGCCACAAATGCGTATAAATCATTCTATCTACTAGTTTATATTATTTTATCTTATCTAACCATATGATTTGGGTGTATACATGCTTCAAAATATATATAATTTATATAATTTTATATAACTGTAGGTCAAAATATATTTTATCTCATCACTTTTAATTTTTTTTTAATTTTAGACAGAGGAGAGCAGAGAGAAACAATGATACTGACTTATTTTTTCACTTATTTATGCATTCATTGGTTGATTCCTATATATGTGCCCTGACTGAGAATTGAACCTGCAACTTTGGTAATAACACTCCAATCAAAGCTACATGGTCAGGGCTTTGCCTCATCACTTTTGATAATAATTACTATTGTTGCTATTTTATTATAGAATTAAATAAATAAACAAGTCAACCTCTATTAAGTGCTTTCTTTGTGTTAGCTACTGTGCTTAGTACTACCACTCACTTGGTTATTATTTAATACTTGTTCATAGATTTTTTCCATTCAATGAGTATTTATTGAGCTCTTCCAGTGTCAAGGCACAAAAGAATTCACTGTCTTCAGCGCCCTTATGGCATAGTGGAGGAAATATTAGCAAAACAAATCAATAATAGATGGTGTCAAGTAATGACAAGACCTTTGCAGAAAAAGAAAGTAGGTCAAAAGACAGAGTGGCAGTGGCCGTTTTTTGGGGGCAGACTTCTCCACAGAGGGACAATGTGAGCAGAGATCTGAATGAAAGGAGGGAGTAAAGGGATTCAGGCATTGAGGCCATTGTGAAGTTTTAAGGGAAACTTCAAGAAAACCATGCATAGGAGAATAACATAATCTGGTTGCATTGGCCAGTGGCGGGTAGGAACACAGCTGCAAGGTCGGACTAGGTCCCTGCCTGTGGGTGACAATACCGGCACATCCAGGCTGTGTGGCCATGGCAGACTTCCTTACCTCTCTGCGCCTCAGTTTGCCCAGTTTCAGTGTATGGACTGTACACATTCCTTCTTCACAGTTTGGAAATGAGGATTAAATGAGGAAATCCACACAGAGACATGCACAATATGCAGCACCTAGGAGTGTCTGAGAAATGTTAGCTATTATTGTAGCATTAGTTTTTTGTTGCAACATCAGATCATTTTTCTGCCTTTAAGGTGGGGCTATAATCTCTGATTCCTGACTTCTAGACAGAACTTCTGGAGAAACTGCACAGAAAAAAAGGGTGTAGTATCACACACCGGCGACTGCAGAGGTAAGGACTATGGTTTGGGGGAGCTCAACGTTCTCTTTGTTTTCCATCAAAGAAAGAATAAATTGAGAATGATTAAATTAAGTGAACTGGAGAAAGCCTATTACTAATGTAAATCATTATAAAAGCTTCAGTAGGCAAAGAAGTAAAAAATTGGAGAATATAATGTAGTATCTTTGAATAGTCTTCTGGTAGACAATTAAATTGCTAAAAGTGAGACAGTACCATTAATAATTGCACATTTCATTTAGGATATAATTATTCATTGTGGCCTTGCAAGCTTTCTTAAGCTTAGAAATGGAAGTGACCCTTTTATCCAACTGTACTTAATCCTCTGAATATTTAGAACTGTCTCCGTTTGTCTTCATTCACCTTGTACCTAGTGCTTAAGTACCCAGTGCATAGTCTTTGTCTCTTTAAGACTAGAGTATCGGGTGAAAACATTCACCCCTCCATAACAGGACAAGAAATACTTCCCTCCCTGGAGATACTGAATATGCTGACTTGTTACATGTCTAGTATCCCAAATGGAAAGGATATTTATAGGCAGAAAATTCTGAAAAATAGTGATGAAAAACAGTGGTCCTAAAACTGCCCAGTTCTCTACTCAAAATATGTCACAAATTGAGAAAAAATGTGACCTTTTTTTTAGCAAAGTGCTTAAAATGACTACTTAATAATTGCTGTGCGACTATCTACCAAACACATATGTATATGGGTTTTGTCAGTTACAAAAAAAAAATTCTCACGGTCACTACATTTTCTGCTTTAAATAATAGTAATGATATCTACAGTTTATTGAGAGGACATACTATGTGCCAGGTGCTTTCCATAAATTATCCCCTTTAATTCTCATGATAGCACTGGTGTGGATTCTATTATTTCATTATTTACAGATCAGAAACTGGGATTCAGAAATGCTAACTTGTCCAAGTCTTCACAGGTATTGAGTTACAAATCTAATCTTCTCCTTAAGTATGACCCTATACAGTTTCTCTTAAAAACTTCTGGAAAGATAACCGGACAACCATGATGGTTTTGTTTTTTAACTTTTAAGCCATTTAAGAAATAATACGATCCAGGAAGTTAAGTAATTTGAACAAGGTGGCATAGCGAATCAGAGGAAACCAGGACAGGAGGGAGTTTCAGCTGGGAAGAAGGAAGAGTTTGACTGACTTTGACACAGAAGACAGGCCCTGCGCTTCCATGTAGTCACAAAGCAGAAGAGAGTAGTACAACACCAAAGTTTGCTGGACTTCGAATTTATGTTCCAACCAACCAAAGTTTCTAGTTTTACAAAAGTAGACTCAATTCCTACCTCCGGGCTCATTCCTTCTAATCATTTTGGTCACAGCTCAAATATGACATTTTCTGATAGATCTCCCCTGACTCCCTAAATAGCAACTCTCTTCCTTATTTCAATCACTGTCTGCCAATTATCTATCAGACTAACCCAATATATTCTCTTCAAAGTTATCATGTGAACATATTTATTTTCTTGTCATTATATTTCTCCATGATTAGAATATAAGTTACACGGCAGCGTTAACTCTTTGATTTGCTACTCCACCTCTAATGTTTATAGATGAGTAGCTGTACTCATAACAGATACTCAATAAATACCTATTGAATGAATGAATAAATGAATGGATGGATTCAGTGCAATAATTCAGTTAAAAAATTATGTAGTCACTAATATGTATGCATAAATGGATAATACGGGTATGTGCATAGACCCAGGTAAACAGAAACACATACAGATAAATACAAAAACACTCACTGCCTTTTCAAATCTGCCAGCTCTGTTTTAACTCAACATCACCTATCGGCAATGAGATTACTGATGATATTACTAACACTTGGAAAGAGATGTAATGAAAATATGAATTCAAAGTTGTCTCTAATGTCTTTACCAAAGGACAACAAAAAAGAAATAAAAACCTGCATCCAGATTTCCTTAGAAAACATCTCGAGCCCATAATATTTCATGTTTGAGTTTGGTGAGTGATATAAAAAGCTTCAAAAAACAATGAAATGACTGGAGAGCACTCAGTGAAGTGGTCAGGTTGACGTGTAGAGTTTAAAAGAATCTTCGAGGTACCTTGGACATCACTTAACTGAAAGTCACTGAATCAGGCTAGTCTAATAATTCTGCTGCTTTCCTGCTTAAGATAGGCAATTAGGCAGGTCCAAACCACAAAATAAATGACTCCAAAGTTTCTGAGTGAAATAACAGACATAGCAATTAAAGGTAATTCTAAAGCTTAGTTAATCTAACTCTTACTCTCTACACAGTAAAGTCTCCAGTTACAGATGCGATGCAAATTCTTCTTTGCATGTTACCAGTTAGGTTCTAATTGATTTGAGCAAAATTTTAAGAAGGCTTATGAAGCTAATTTTTGATCTCCTAGGGGTAAAGCCTTAGATATTCATTTACAAAATACAAACACTGATAAAAGTGTACATACAAAATGAGATACCACTTTTCAAAGAAAGCAATATCATTCTATCGGCTCCTATAAAAATAACTGGATCTGGAATTGGGTACAGAAGGTTTTCCGAGGAAATAACTCTAAGGTTGATCTTAAGTAAAAGGAAAAGTTCATTATGATAAAGAGGGAAGGAAAAGTGAAGCAGACAGAATAGCACGACAAGATTCCTAAGCTGTAGGCAACCATGGAGCTTTAAGAAAACTGAAGGGTCCAGGTGGCCAGAGCCCAGAGACTCAGGTAGAGACTTAAGTGCTACATAATGTAGGAGAGCTGGAAAGCAAAATTATGGTCGACTTTGTAACTTGGGTTAAGGAGTTTCTGCTTTTCTTTTATAGCAATGAGAAATACTGCAAATTCTCTCTCTCTCTCTGTGTGTGTGTGTGTGTGTGTGTGTGTGTGTGTGTGTGTGTGTGAAGAGGCTAATGTGGCAAGACTGGAAGAGAAACAGCTTGGTTTGTCAAACGTATGACTTTTAGATGCCATCAAGAGCAATAATACAAAAAGGAAAGCCCCAACTCACTAACTGTTCTTGCTCTTGGTGATTTAGAAGGAGTCAAACCAGCTCTAAAGTCAAATAATGATGGAGTAAAACCTGCTAGTCGTCTACCCAGGATCCCATCCTCCTTTCGGAGACTTACAAGTTCTATGTAGGTATCCATCCCTGCTCAAGGGGTTCATCACCTCAGGTGGATGGGCAGAGTCAGCTACATAGGATCGTGAGGTCTACTGCAAAATGAAAATGCAGGTCCCTTGGTGAAAAATTATCAAGAAGTTCAAGATGGCACTAGCAATGTATTAAATAAGAATGGTGCTCTTATAAGCCTCGGTCCTGTGCTACCTCACTGACTGCATGACTACAAGGTCACGTCTGAGAGTTTCATCTGCCACAGACCAAGGATTGAGTCTGATTAGCTCAGATATAATTTTGCAGCCAAAATCTCAACAATAAGGCATGGGGCAGAGGAAGTATATTCAGTGGCTTCTGTGAATTGTTGTATTTGTTAGGGCTTCTGTGAATGTTTGTATTTGTAAGAAGGGGTAATCCCTTTGCTTCCTCCTGTTATTCTTTCTGGATTTGATGGCTGGAAATGTTGCATTCATCTTGAACAGAGCAAGTGTCTATGATGGCAGAGACCAGAAATAAAAAGAACTGGTGCAGTGGGTCACATTCATGCACCAATAAATCAATCACCCCTGACATCCATCATGAATCAAGACTTCCTATTACACCAGTAATACATTTTCCTTCTTGTTTGTCACTTTGAGTCAGGGTTTTTGTTATTAGAAGGCAGAAGTATTCCACCTGACAAAAATAATGAAGTATCTCAAACTAAATTTGTTGAGAGAAGTATTCCTTTCTCAGTTAAAAATATTTGCTGCATCGCTAAGTATTTTTAGAACTGTACATGCTTGAAAGAAATGGGTATTACCTACAATAACAGAAGTTGGCAGTTTATTTCTCAAACGACAAAGAGATCATATGACATAAGGTGGCAATAAAATGATCTATGCTGGCATATTCTAGGAGAATAAATGTTTAATTGCAAGGTAACTGCCAGGTGAATAATAACATTCCAGGCTTGCTTCTTCTAACATTAAATATGAATATGTATTTTGATGCTATTTTTGTAAGAAAGTTTTGCAATGAAACAAGATATCATCTAGAGCTCTCAAAAGGCAGAAGAAAACGACCACACATCGCTATCAGATAAGCAAGTGTCAGACAAGAAAACAGCTCTGGAAATTAACCAGAATGAAATTATGTAAAACAAAAGTAAGACTGTTTTCCCTGAAGAATCAATTAGAGAATCTATCCCGATCTGCAGCACCCACTCCATGCATTTCCTGTTCGGTTTCTGTATGGTTACACATGGCCTTGGAACTTAAAAGAAGAAAACACCCCAGGCTCTGTCGACTGTACTGTAGTGAGTCTACGGAGTGACAAAAACAACACACTGGGGTTTCATCTGCCAAACAAAGTTATCTTTAGGAAATAAGGTGAGCGTATCATTGTATCTAGTTGTTCTGGGTCACACAGACAATAAAGGGGCAAAGTCACGTTGAACTCTAGGTCTGACTCTGAAACCTAGGCTCTTAATTTCTGAAAATCAACATTTTCACTCATCTATAAAATAGAAATAATAGAAGGAACCTCATGTGGCTGAACCAGCAAAAAGGAAGTGGAAACAAAAGCTGGCTAGAAAGGTTAGCTAAGTCTTAACTGAAATGATTTTGCTCCTGAGGAAATCTTAAAGGCGAAGTAGGTATTTTATGTACCAAAAGTGGTAAATATACTTTAGTTAGCCGGGGTAGCATGAACACGTGTTTACTGCAGTTCGATTTCTTGAGTGGTCCTGTGGCTGTGTGGCTGGAGAACCCATTTAAGGAGGTTCATTAGGCAGTGTTATACAAAATGACTTGGGTCAGCGAGGAGTAGGAAGCGGGTTTCTACACCGTGATTTTATCCCTGCCCCAAGGACAACTTAGCATCCTCTTACACAAACAAGACATTTAAGGTAAAATCATACATAAAAATAGTAAATTCAAATCATGTTTCAACATAAAAGAAGGAATATCTTGTATGGAAATAAATTATTACTTTCCAGATGAATCATAGAGAATGAATTTTTAGATGTTTAAACTATTTAGAAGACCCCTTTTCATGGATTGGCCATCACAGTTGTATGTAGAGGAAACCTTGGACCGGGTTTCTGAGGATAGGTTGAACTTCTACTAGAGGAATGGGATGACATTCCAGGATGGTGGGGAACCGTGGATAAAAACACAACAGTACACAGTGTAAGGGAACACAAATATGAGAAAAATGAGGCTTCCTAGAAAGAGAACACAGCAAAAAATTGGGTGGTACCAAGTCTTGGATAGTCTTGACTATTAGACCATGACTTTGGAAGTAAACATTGTAGATAGCCCTAGGAGTACACTAGATGATGAGCTGAAAATATAATTTAGAACTGTTTTTATGGTACAGTGGGATAGGATGAAGTAAACCGGTAGAGCCTGGAGTCAGAAAAACCAGTCCACAGGCAAGTACAGTATGACATATTAGGATATGAATGTGGCAGTGGGTATGGGGAAAGTAAAGGACATTATAAGAAAAGAATCAATACAAGTTATTAACTTATGGGCTACGAAAGTGAGGAATAATGCAGTGTCTCTGATAATTCTAATACCTTAGCACAGAGACAGTAATAAATCAAGCAAGTGTCACTTTACCATGGCAAAAGCCCATGTAAGTGGCGATATCCAGCTTCCCTGTAATGGAAAGTCGAATAGAGATCTGAGAGGTAGCCTCATACAGAAAACTGCTTGATTATTGATGGACCCTCCGAAGTAGAGAACATGGGCAAAAACTACAGACATCTGTGCTTCCTTGATTCAGAGGCACTGACTCATTTCCTTGCCTGGAAAGTTGTCTGCTTTCCCACCTGTTAATCTTTAACTTTTTATAAAGTTGCAGCACAAAAGCCACACCACCAAGGCTTTCTCTAAGAAATACAAAGGATCTTCTCTTTTTCACTCCTTCAGCACCTGTGTACTCATGAACCGATTTGAGCACCTACTACACTCTTGACATTGGTAAACAGAACAAGTGTCCTTGCTCTTATGGTATGCTCACATTCCAGATTGGTTAGCCAGCCAACCAACCAGCCAACCAATCAAAAAATAATGCAAGTCAGGTAGGGAGGAATGTGTTTCAATGGAGGCTATTTTAGATTGTGTAATCAGAAAAGGCCAACTGAAAAAAAGTGACCTTTGATCAGTGACCTAAAGGAAGTAAACGAGTAAACTTACTGGGCAAGGAGAATGTTCTAGAGAGAGTGACCGGCAGTTGCAATGACCTCAGCATGCCTGAGAATCAGCATAAGGGCTAACCTGAATGGAGTTGAATGAGTGTATCAGGAATATGGTGAGTGACAGGAGAGTGTTAGAAAGGTATTAGAGATCCAGATCTTGAGAGTCATGCAGGCCATGCTCAAGGATGTGTGAAGTCATGGGAGGGTTTTGGCTAGAGAAGCCAGCTGGTCTAAATGGCGTTGCCTCCAATCAGCAATCTCATCAGCATGAGCCTCACCAATGAAGAGAAGAAGGCTAAGGTATCGGTGGGTCTGGCTGAGCAATATTAAAATGTGATGAGAAACAGACAGACAATGACACGATTTTTAAAAAGTGTGCATTGGGATTGTTGGGGAGATCAGAGACTATGAAGGAAGTAGCCAAGGAGGGGGGAGAAGAGAACAAAAGCTGTCTAAAACATACCTCAGGGCTTATTTTCTCTGGCAGGCTGTGCACTCGTTGCCAGCTGCTCGTGGCTCACGGCTGCCTGTTCCTCTGGAGACTGTCCCCAGGCTGGATGGCAGCTCCTCATCCAGGAAATGGAGTCTTCCCAAAGGTTCCCGTGACTGATTGAGGGTGGGAATGAAGAGCCAGCCCGGTTGCCCCCACCAGGAAGCAGCTCTGCAGTGCATTTCATGTTCTAGGTTTGCCACCTGTGGACCAGCCCCAGGCTACACACGACCGGCCCCTCGCCCAGCTCTGCTCTCCTCCCTCGGCTGGTGTCACACCCTGCTTCTGGAGAGTTGTCCTAAGGAACATGTCCTTAGTCGATCACATTCAGGCTTTGCTTCTCAGAAACCTGACTTAAGGCAGCTGTGATATCTCCTGCTACTTTCATTTTCAACAGCACCTAATAAACTGCTGACTATGCCACCAGTGCGTAATAAATGTTTGCTGAATTAAAGAACAGACATCAGCTGTAAAGGAGTAGGGAATGCTCTGCATTAGCATCGAGAAACACCGTGTGACACCTTAGCATTGAGGGTACTTACTACTAATTTAAATAGCTGGAGCAAAACTGACAGAATAAGATTATATATGCACACCTAATTACTTCACTTGTACTTTATGGGTAAATAATTCAAAAATTTTATCATGAGTCCTCCTTCCCATGTTTAAGATAGTTAAATATATTTGCCATTTTTTGATCTATAACACAAATAAATTTCACAAATTACCTTGAGTGCTTTCGGCCTCTGCTTAAGACCCTCATTAGATACTGATGAATATGCTAAACTGTAGCATCTTCCTGTCTCCTGTGACATTTGACTTCAGTCACCTGACGACCCAGGGATTCTGAAAGATTCTGATTATTTGCTGAGATCGTGCATTTTAAATCTAATGCGCATGGTGTGTTGAGATAAGCGACAAGAATTTTCTATGCTTATTTGGAAGTCCGTAATTATAATAGTTGACTTTCTTGGGAAAAATACTCATTAGGAAGTTCTATTCTCTACCCAATTTAGAGAACCTGATCTTTTTCTAGTATATTGTATATCTCTCTCTTTCGCCTCCTGCCCTCTCCATCCATCCTAATCCTTTTCACAAAACCTTCATAATGTTTTCAGTTATCATCGAGTGCACCGTTTTATTTTGGACTCATGCACTTTGAGGCTTTATTTGTTTGTTTTCATTGAACTTTCCGCCCTATTAACCCCAGTATTACATATGTATCTTGCCACATGCTTTATGGTCATATATGCATTTTGAAATGCCAATAAAAGTAGAATGTCTTTACTAATTAGAACCTTTATTACAACCATTCCAACTTAATATAACTGGAAACTATGAGCCTCATTAGTTTCATAACAATATTTGAAGTTTAAGTTACTGGTTAAGCCAATTTCAACACTGTTTCAAGTATTGAGCTTGGCAGTCCTTGTATTTTTTGTGTGAAATTGGCTGTACACATTGACTGTGTGTGTGCTTCTGTGTAGAAAGATGCGGAAGAAATCCCCAGTGATTAAAGCTCACCAGCGTCCTGAAGAGAGTCAGTCACACGTTATGTGGTATGTAAGGTCAAATATAGAATCAGACAAGCTATGAAAAAAATTTCCTCTTTCACCCTTTCAGTAGTCACCACTGCTTATAGAATCCAGGAAATGGCATAAGCTGGCACTCACTTGCCTCTAAAGGCTTCTCTTGTTTCTGCTGCCCATAGTCCCTTTCTGTTAACTTATTAAAAAAAGCAACACAAGGCTACTGTAGAAATATGTGGATGATAACTGGAAGAAAGGAAAAATCTCCCTAAATACAGTACCAGAAGAAAACTATAATTAACATTCGCTTTTACAAACCTCTTGCCTGTTTATAGTGTATTTAAAGTTTTATTTAGTAGCAGTACCAAAACAAACGTTACCATCTCTTCCTCATCTCTTCCCATACGCTTTTGCCAATGGCTTTATCCTATTCCATTGTAGAGATAGATACTCCAAAGTACATTTTACCGATCTCATGAGATGAGATGTTGAATATCGCACTTTTTATTACTATGCTATGATGACTTCCATTCATGTGAATCTTTGTGCACATGCTTGGCTAGTCTGAAAAAATAAACTTCTACAGGTAAACTATTGGGAAAAAGAGATTGAACTTGTCTTCATCAGCTTATTAGCCATTTCTAATTTATTCTGTCCATTAGTCTAATGGTAGTATTGTGTTTTATCTTAAAAACTATATACTTTATGTTATCAAAACCTGTTTGTAATATATGTGCAATCATATCTCAGGGTTTATAATTTTCTTGATTATTTCTTATTAGATAGGACTATATATGTGTGTGTGAATACATATACACATACTTGTGAGCATGTGCATACTACATTTAGATCTATATTAGCTTTGGGTTTTATATTTAGGTCTGTAATCTACCAGGAGCTAAACCTCTATGTAGGTGACATAAGGGTTTTTGTTTATTTCTGGTTTTGGTTTGTTACTCCATACAAATATTAAATTGTTTCAGCATCACTTTTTGAAAAAAATTATTTTTCCCTTCAACTACTTTAACATTTATGTTGAAATTTAATGGGCCATAAACAAGTGAATCTATTGTGTTCTAAACATCTATTTATCCAACTTTATGTCAATAACACACTATCTTGATTACTGTAGGTCTATAATAACACTTAAAATTAGATTAAGTCTTCCACTATTTTGCTTTTCCGAAGTTCTGAAAAGGTCCTTTGTGTTTCCATAAAAATTTTGGAATCAGCTTGTCCATTTCTTCCACAAATAATCTCTTGGGTTTTTATTGGGAGTAAACTTATAAATAAATACAGAGAACACTGACACCCTAACAATAATGAGTTGTCCAGTCCATGATTACAATAGCTCTCTCCTATTATTTAGCTTTTCTTTAATTTCTTTATTGATTTTGTAGTTTTCAAAGTGCTGGTTTTTCATATTATCCATATTTCATATTTAACTCTATTTTAAATAGTATTTTAAATTTTAATTTTCAATTGTTTTCTAGCATATAGAAATTTAATTTTTTTCTCATATTAATTTTATATTCTACACATTTACTAAACTCAGTAGTGCCGGTAGATCTTTTTTTTTTTTTTTGCTAACATTCCATCGTATTTACTTGTATAGATGATCAAGTCATCTTCAATAAAAGTGTATTCTTGTCTTCTAGTCAGTCTACTTTTTACAAATCTTTATTGCTTTATTTCACTGAGTACAATGTTTAGAGCAAAGTTGAATAGAAGTGATGAGAAGAGACATCCATGCATTGCTACTAATTTTAGATGAAAGAAATCAGTTTTCCACTATCACTTATGATTTTTAGCTGTAGGTTTTTCACAGATGCCCTTTAGGTTGCCTATACAGGCTTAAAGTATATAACTTAAAATTCAATATATTTATGGTTATAGAATTATTGAGGTTATCTACTTCTTTTTGAGTAAGATTTGGTAGTTTGTGACCTTCAAGAAGTTAGTATTGTATTTACTCTTGCACTGTCTTGACGGCATATGGCAATTGTTCATCAAAATCTCTAGCACGTGCTGGGCAGCTTTTCCTCACTTCGGGAATCCATGCTGGTCGTTTTCCTATTTGTACTCTTAGTTTTTGCCATTGAATTATGGGAGGGGAAAAGAAAGATGTATGATATAGATTAACTGTTCACCTCAAAGTCTTCTAAATGCTTTTTCGATCTACAGAATTGGTCCTGGATTGCTGTGGCCCCTGTCTCCCGTGTTCCTTGCTTTGCTGTGGATGGTAGAGGCTTCTTTGTTGATGTGGTTTCATACTTCCCATTGCCAGGACACGAAGGGTGTTTACTAGTGCACGGTCAGTTTTTATTTGCCACGTGCATTCTGACAGGCTTGACATTTTAGTCGCACGGGAGGATACTTGAGCATTCCTCCACACCCAGGGTGGGTGACTTGCTTTTGTGTCCAATCCAACAAATAGTAGGTGGATTTTTTTTATTCTTGTTTCACAGAAAGGACAGCTCCTCTAGGATGGCCGCCTTTATGCAGGAGCCCAGCTCCAGTCTGCTGCTATGCACACTCCTGTCTTCTCTGCTCAGGTTTCTCTGTGGGCATTAAGTGCCCGGCTTTTAGGTCAGAGACTGATTCTGGCTCTTACAGCTTCAAATGTAGTTCGCTACTACGGGTGTGAGGTTCCTTCTCATTTCTGGAACCCAGAGATGACCTTTTATCGCTTTTTTACCTTTTGAGTTGCACACTGCCACATGGAACTGAATGCTATCTAAATAAATCTCTCCTTCTCCTCTCAATCCCCGTTATAACATAAACATTCACTTCTTTGCTACTACTAAGAGATGGCTAAAAATATTGTTTCCCTATAGGCTTCTACTTTCCTATAACTGAATCTCAGCAGTCTATCTCTCTCTTTAGGACCAAGTCAACAAAAAATTCAGAATCTCTGTAAGAACAGTGACTCTAAAATATGTGAGAGAAAAACTATTTTTTCTACAATCTACTCAATACTGGTGGTATGGATAAAAATATCTCCTTAGAACAATTATCTTGAGAACTTAACAATTTGTGATCTTAACTCTGTGTGGGCGGACTGCTTCTGACAAGCTTAATTTTTTTGCTCCAGATAACTCACCTCTCAACTTGTCAAGTAACTGATGTGAGATTCAGT
>PVKM010012642.1:11323-31477 GCA_004027735.1 Carollia perspicillata | reverse complement strand
AAGGGAAGGGAGGGCCAGGGACAGCCAGGGCTGCAGGGGTGGTAGTAGCAGCATTGCATTAGGCACCCCAACCTGTTCTTCCACACGGGCTCCCTCAACCTTGGTGAGTATTTGTCACCCAAAATACCAAGTCCCTATTTAGAAACTTTCACTCAATTTGAGAAAGCTGAGGTACTTACATTATAATTTTTAAAGAATCCATTCAACAAATACTTAGTGTACATGTACTGTATATGGAGAGTTGGCCTAAACAGAAAGATGAGCAAGACTCACCATTCTCTTCAAAGAGTGATAATCGAGGGCTTTCTACCCCACAGAGGGGGGTCCTACCTGTGGTAACATAAAAACCTCCTTGGGTCCCTTGTCCCCATGCTTTGAACACATGAGTCTGTCCTAATAATCATAGGGACATCAATTAGTGATCATAGATGTTAGTGAATAAACAGGATGTGTCTATTACCAATATATCTTATTTACTTTCTAAGTGCTGTGTTCAACATTACATCATAAACACCAGGTCATATAATAATTATTGTTATTAACTTCACAAAACTCATTTTTTCCAGGCAGTTGTAGACATTTTGAAATATATAGGACATTTTAAAGTCCTACAAATAATCCCAGGTGACTAATAATATGATTTGACAATGTAGTAAAGAACACTGATTTAATTGCTTTTTATCTCGGTATCTCAATAAGAAGGAAAGACCAGTCAAATCAGATACTTGGGGTTTAGTAGCCTGATACTATCTTAATGTAAATTCACAATAAACATTTGAAAATCAACAGAAGAGATTAAAAACATTTTCCAAACTTGGATAATTGAGTCCTGCATCAAAATGGTATTTAGCACTGGAATATAAAAAATATACTATCGACTGCTCGGTGTATTATCTATCATTATCTTTTGAACCCTGTAATTGAACAAACAGGAAACTATTCGTAATAATAAGTTTGTTCAAAATCATCTGTTTGCTGCAGTCTGGGGTGCACACTCTAGTCAGATTGAACTGAGGGCGGATCATCCTTTTGGTTGTTTACTCATCTGTTGTTACCACAAAGTACAGCAACACCACATGCCTGGGCAGTCCAAGGCATCTTACCAAAATCACTGAAAAAACAGTCATTTCCCCTGCATTCTGTGAATGGGCAACATAGATCTTGTTTGCTTTGCAAGACAGGTGTCATTGAATGAGACCCATCCACTGCCTGGGGAATATGCACCTACCTACACTTAACACAGAACTGGTGCAAGCCATTTGCCCTCTGGAATTTCCATTACAGTCAACAACTTAGTTGCTTTATTCATTCTAATGCTGGTTTTATTTTTCAGTGATTCTTTGGTAGTTATGTTCTTCTATCACAGCTATCTGGACATCTGTTTGCACAGTTCCTGTACACATAAGGATGCTTCTAAAAGATTTAAATGGAAAAGCAACACAAGCCATTATTGGTCTATTTTCAGTTTTCATTATCAGTAAGGCAAGAGATCAGCATTTTCATGCTGTGTGAAGCCTTTAGGGAAGTGCAATGTCACTGTCATTATCTTTAGACCTGGCTGCTGCCTGCCCCCACAAATGCAAATGGAATGGAGAGTCTAACAAAATAAAAATAAAATAATGAAAGAAGGGCAGTCATAGAGTGGGCTGCTGACCTGGTCCTGATCAGAGGGGCTCCCTGCAAACAGTCCTTTGAATTTAGTGAAGCCTGGATGGTGATGACCAGAGATCATGACAGAACATAAATTTGCCTTGTAATGAGATTAGTAGGCAGGCAAAATAAATGTCCTGCTGTTACTTCAGAGGCAGGCTGTAATCTGTGTTTTCCATGGAAATGATCATTTTCTTTGCAAAATGGGAACTGTGGACGCAACCAGCTTAAATCTGACAGGCTCCGTTTCACCATGTAGTTATTTTTCACCTTCCTCTGTCTTTTTAATGGCACTTTTGAGGTGTATAAATGAGTCGTGAGTCTTAAAGACTATTACCAATGTGAGTCATAGTTGTCTATGTTCGTGATCATCAGTCGTATTTCTCTGACTCTCCTTTTAAGAAAAGTTCTGTGCAGCCCCTCCTCCCCCTTCTAAACAGGAGCCCTGGTGAGGAGGAGGTGTTGAGACCCCCAGGGTCCTCTCAAGCTAGCCTTAAGGATCAAAGGCAGAATAGACTCACTATTGTATTTGCGGTATATTGCAGCCCTACTACTTAAAACCACTGGCAACAAGTATCACATACTAAAGAGCCTTAAGAAAATGCCCAGATCAGGTGAACCCACATGGTCTCGGAGTAGAACAAAGGGTTCGAGTATGCAGCTTTATTTCAAGGGACTTCCTTGGTTTTCAGCAGACGGCAATCTCACCTGGAGTACAATACCCTCCTCTCATTAAAAATGCAAGATAGGATCTCCTCCTGAATCCTTTCTACAAAACCAGATGCAAGTTCATGGGCGGCACCGTCCTTAGCAGTGAGTGGCATTTAATCAAAGCCTCTGTGAAATAATGTCAGAGTTTCCCGAGCCCTGTAAATTCACCAAGCTTGTTAAGAGATCCTTTCAAAAGGAATGGGAGATCAGACAGAATTTAGACGTATTTGAAGTTTCTGCATGGAAGTCAAAGACTTTAATATACACCTATTTTCTCTACATTTTCTAAGGCCCAGGCTGGAGACGCCTTACTTCTCTGTGACATTGCCCATTAGGAATAGACCATTTGCTAGCAACTCATTTCATGGCATTTTGACATACTGTTTTTCTTAGGCTCAAAAGAAACCACAGAAATCTTTTGTGTATGCATGGGTATCTTATAGTTTAGGCATTGGTTACCAGACATTATTTCATCTAGTGAAACCATTCTCCTTCTGCAGTTGGTGCTTCCATCCCAAAACTTGAACTGTAAATCCAGCTGCTTTAAGGGGGAAATTATTTTTTGGCCCAATTTAACAAGCTTTTCTTTCAGCTTTTCACTTCTCAATAGCTGCTCGAATTGTGTCTCGAGCTACATTTTTTATGTATCTAATTTGCAAATGTCTGGGAGTTTAAAGTCAATTCTCCCCCATCCTCATAATTTTCTCTGCTTTCCGTTGACTCCTTTCCCATCAGATGAAATAGTTCAAGGGAAGACGGACTACTTTGCCATTAGGCAGGTGGTCCTATGTTTATTGGTAGTCTCTTCCAACTCACCTTTTCACTTCCATAACTCCTTCTTCCTGGTCCCACCATATCCGTCCCCCATTCTTCTCTGCATAGCCATGTTCATAATTTAAATTGTAAACAGTAACTGAGTCTACTTTGCCAAGTGTCCAGTATATTTGGCACGTGTTAATGATTTTCTAATGGTTCTCTCATGTGTTAAACTCACAGAGTTAATGTTCAAGTTTCATGTCGAATAATCTCCCTAAAGGAATTTCCTGAGTGATGTTTGCTTACCTCATATAAATGAACTTGCTCTTTGGTTACGGCAAAGATCAGTAGCACATTATTTTGCACCAGTTTATCAATGAGTTGTCCAATTGTGGGATATTCCTAAAATTAACATACAGATTTTAAGTATCATCTTAACAAAAACATACAAAATAAAGAATATTTTTTCAAAGATATCTTAATACATTTGGCATTTCAATGCTCAGAGGCTTTATTGTATCTATTACTCTAATTGTAAACAAATATACAATTAGCATTATTTACTTAATTAGCTTAATAATTGTTTCCTCAGTTTTGTAAGTCTCCTTAATTCCTGAGTCAGTGCCTATCAAAGTGGTGTATTTATGCTCTGTTCTTCTAAGGAGATCACTTGAAATTTACTTAATGACTGGTAGTGTGTCATATTTTCACATTTCCTCTTCTCAGCACCACTTGCCAGCAGGCTCAAGTTAAAGGGAGTATCAGAGTGGAGGAAGGAGTAGTCAGACTGTGGTGCGTATGACTGGGGGACTCTCGTAGCTCTGAAACGGGTGCTGGCATTGAATGAGGTGGCATGAGGGCTGAGGAGGGGGCAGCCTGCTGATGAATGACCCACTACAATTCCTATCTGATCTGAGACATTCCTGCCCCGGTTCTTGGGTTTGGTCTTATTGCTTCTTTGAAGTCACCAATCAGTTTCACGGGATCCTGCAATAGTTTTACAGGACGGTTGAAAACACATTGTACTTCTGTCCCATTGACATGTCATTCCCAAGTGATACAAATGCTTTGAAAAATAAAGAAGTCATTTATTATCAAATCTGAAGATGACCTTTATTTTCCAAGGCTGAAAATCATGCAGCACCTTTGCTCACATGAATCCAAATGTGGATAATGTACAAAGAGGCAACTCAAATGAAAGATTAGCCTGCAAGCAATTGAACTGAGACATTGTTGACAATGCCTGAAATCAGCCCAACTGGAGGGACACGGTACACTAATGTGGCATGTTCACATGTTCTCAGCACTTCAGGCAAAGGACCTGACTGCAAATCTGGCTGTGTAATACGTGCTCTCCGGGCCATTTGGATTTTTATTAGTAGGTATTGGTAAAATCCAGGTAATATAAATCTTCCTCAGTCTGACATTTTCAACCTCCTCTGCTGTTCAAGTGCCCAAACACTAAGCATCCTTCATCCTTAAGCATGAGTTCCTCTAATGCTGACCCCTCCTCATCTCCACATGTTCTCAAACCTTTCAACTGCTGTGCATATATAGTCAGAATCATACCATGTAGCCCTTCATAGGTGGGCAAAAGTAATTTTCTATGTGATGCACATCAATTGGTTTAGTTCCCACAGTAATCTTGGAAGTTCCTCAAGATCCCCAGGGACTATGTTTTATTATTTTGTGGCCCTGGGAACCTGGCCCAGTGTTGAGTGTATAGAACATGCTCAGAAGACCCAGAGGGCTGTGTTACAGGCAGGCATAGAAACAGCTCCTGGCTTCTGTGCACATGTAGAAACTCAGCAAGGACGAATTAAATATTTATTAGATGTGATGGTCATATTGAGCAATAGGTAGTGTTTGCTTCTACAGTCCTACTCTTCTGAGATATCTATTAAGGAGCATTTGAATAATTACAAAAAAGAGGAGGTTCATTTCTCACAATTTCATGTTCCTTGTTGGCTGAAAGACAACATGTGGCTACCCTCATTGATCTTATAATATGGAAAGGCAATTTATATAATTAAATAAGTTTGGGAAATACTATTAATGAAAGTTATAGGAAAACATTCACGTTCAAGTTTAGAAATTCAGGCAAGGGACAGTAGCAGATAATTTATGAACCATTAGATTTTTAAAAACTAACTGGCAGCACTGTATTAAGCATCTATATACATGACCTCACTGAATTCTTTTTTTAGAGAATAGTTCTTTTCCAATCTGATATTAGAACTCTTTCTCTTTTTCTTTTTCTCTTTGTCTTTTTCTTTCTCCTCTCTCTCTCCTTCCCTTTCTTCCCCTACATACACTTTTACAGCATTGTCATTTTGAGAAATCACATAAAAATCTCTGTACCATATTTTTCCAGATATTAAATGGCAATAATATAACTTCTCCATGTTGCTACTTCATAATTCAACTCTATTTCATTGAATGGCCAATGCCCACTGTGTTCCAGGGACTCCTGGCCCTGAGGAACCCACATTAGAGAAATAGAGACAGACACGAGCAAACATGTTTCCGCACAGCGATGGGCAAGGAGACATGAATGCATGAGAGCGAGGGGAGAGGTGATCACTACCGGGCCCAGCAGAGATCCAAAAGGGCCGCTGAGAACAGTCATGACTGAGCTGGTTTTGAATAATAATTAAGAGTTTCTCGGCAATCTAGGAGGGAAGAGCATTCCAGACAGAGGGAATAATAACACATGCCCAAACATGGCAGCCTTACGGTCTGTTTAAAGAGAGCAGTTACATACACAAGATTCTGGGGAGAACTGAATGAAATAATGTACATCAAAACAGCTCTGAAAATTTTACCTTGTTCAAAAAAGTTGAGTGTTTTTTCCTTGCATGTTAGCAGCATTTTTGGAAGGACAAAAAATACACCAAATGTTAATACGCACCAACCAAGCAGTACTTGACTCATTGTCTCCTGAATGGCCCAACTGTCCATGAAAACATGATATTATTTAGGAAGCATGCTCTGGAACCACCATTCACAGCAACTCCTAGGTGATTGTGGTTTTGCTCTGAGCCCTCTTTTCTGGGGCTGTGGTCAAGAACAGAACGAGCTAACTGTTCTGCTTTTTGCTGGCCTCTGGCTCTTTGAAAAATTGGGAGGTTATGGGATCCCATGTGCTGCAGCAGATCGAGACTTCTCACATGGCCCCACCATCCACCTGTACTCCTGTGGGAACTTCTAAGGGTGATGAGGATTGAGACAGGGCAATTTGTTAACCTTAAATCAGAAAATGTACAGTGTTTTCACCAAGTGCAGACAAATTGTGTAGTACAAACAATTACTATGTACTACAGCAATTGTTGCTTCATTTGCTTTCTTATAGCCCTGAAAACCGTGTAGAGTGCAGATTACACACCAAGACAGTTGACATGGAGTATTCATTTTTGCTGTCCAAATGGCAAAGCCCATCGTTAGGAATGACGATGCCTGCCAGTTTGCTGTCCATTCCAAAATGAGAATCAGCATCACTCACAAAGACCAGGAGATGGAGGGAGTCATTCCGCCAGCCAATTTTTTCCTACAGTGAGAAAGAAACATTTGGACTGTATTGGATAGAGGCAGGCATTTATTGAGAGTGAATCAACTATGATTGGACACGTTCAGATTATAAAATTATATTGCTGGTCTATTTTAGCCTTTTTCATCTACTGGGAGCTGATAATATTAACGTAGTAAGCACATAACATTCTATTTATTTATTTATTTATTTATTTATATTTTTAGTGTTGTTCAAGTCCAGTTATCTCCATTTTCCCACCACCACTTTCCCTCACCCCATCCACCACCACTTCCCACCCTCAATCCTATCCCGCTTTGGCTTCGTCCACAGGTCTTTTACAGATGTTCCCTGAGTAGATCCTTTCCCTTCTGTCCCCTGTTATCCTCCTTCCATCCCCCCCTCTGGTTACTGTCAGTTTTTAATTTCAATGTCTTTGGTTATATTTTGCTTGCTTGTTTCTTTTGTTGATTAGGTTCCACTTATAGGTGAGATCTTATGGTATTTGTCTTTCATCACCTGGCTTATTTCACTTAGCATAATGCTCTGCAGTTCAATCTATGCTGTTGCGAAGGGTAGGAGCTCCTTCTTTCTTTCTGCTGCATAGAATTCCATTGTGTAAATGTACCATAAATTTTTAAGTATATTTTATTGATTATACTATTACGGTTGCCCCATTTTTTCTCCTCTTTATACCACTCCACCCTGCACCCCCCTCCTACCATAATTCCACCCCTTAGTTCATGTCCATGGGTCATACATATAAGTTCTTTGTCTTCCCCATTTCCTGTACTATTCTTAACCCTCCTCTGTCAATTTTGTACCTAGCATTTATGCTTCTTATTCCCTGTATCTTTTCCCTCCCCCTCCCCACTAATAACCCTCCATGTGATTTCCATTTCTGTGATTCTGTTCCTGTTCTAATTGTTTGCTTAGTTTGTTTTGTTTTGTTTTGTTTTTTAGGTTCAGTTGTTAATAGTTGTGAGTTTGTCATCATTTTACTGTTCAGAGTTTTGATTATCTTCTTTTTCTTAGATAAATCCCTTTAAGATTTCATATAATAAGGGCTTGGTGATGATGAACTACTTTAACTTGACCTTATCTAGGAAGCACTTTATCTGCCCTTCTATTCTAAATGAAAGCTTTGCTGGATAGAGCAATCTCAGATATAGGTCCTTGCCTTTCATGACTTCGAATACTTCTTTTCAGACCCTTCTTGCCTGCAAGGTTTCTTTTGAGAAATCAGCTGACAGACTTACGGGCACTCCTTTGTAGGTAACGGTCTCCTTTTCTCTTGCTGCTTTTAAGATTCTCTCCTTATCTTTAATCTTGGCTAACTTAATTATCATGTGTCTTGGTGTGTTTCTTCCCACTTGCTTGGCTCTTGACTGGTTTCCAGTCACTTCCCCCACTGCCCACAAGTGGATTGGGCCCTTCTGGTGCTGATTCCTGGCTGGGTGCACTTGTGTACATTCTAGGATCCTGTGGGCCTCTCCAACAGACTCTCCTGTGAGGTTGGGAGTTTCTCCTGCTACTGCAATTCCCAACAAGTTTTTATAGTCAGAGGTTTTGAGGTTTATTTCCCTGTGCTGGAACCCTGGGTTGTGCAGTCTGTCTTGCTCCCCAGTTGTTACTCTTGGTTTATCCGCACGCAAATGTGGGACCACCAGCCACCACATTGCCACACATACTATCCACCTGGGCTGCCCATCTCGGCCCCTGCTACCAGTCTGGATGAATGTTTCTTCTTTAACTCCTTGGTTGTCTGACTCCCATACAGTTCCATTCCAGGCAGTTCTGGTTGTTGTTGTTGTTTTTTAATTTGTTGTTGTCCTTTTGGTTCTGTGAGGAGGCAAAGTGTATCTACCTATACCTCCATATTGGCCAGAAGTTTCTGAATCTGTACCAGAACCACTCATTTACTGACGGGCACTTAGGCTGCTTCTAGCACTTGGCTATTGTAAATTGTGCTGCTATGAACATTGGGGTGCATAGGTTCTTTTGGATTGGCGTTTTAGGATTCTGAGTATATAATCCTAGTAGTGGAATTGCCAGATCAAAAGGCAGTTCCAGCCCTGGCTGGTGTAGCTCAGCGGATTGAGCATGGGCCTGTGAAGCAAAGGGTCACTGGTTCAATTCCCAGTCAGGGCATATGCCTGGGTTGCAGGCCAGGTCCCAGTGGAGGACACAGGAGAGGCAACCACACACTGATGTTTCTCCCTCTCTTTCTCCCTCCTTTCCCTTCTCTCCAAAAATAAATAAATGAAATCTTAAAAAAAGAAAAGGCAGTTCTGTTTTTAGTTTTTTGAGGAAATTCCATATTGTTTTCTACAGTGGCTGTACCAGTCTGCATTCCCACCAACAGTGCACTAGGGTTCTCTTTTCTCCACAACCTGACCAACACTTGTTTGTTTATTTGTTTATCATGGCCTTTCTGACAAGTGTGAAGTGTTTTCTCATTGTGGTTTTAGTTTGCATCTCTCTGATGATTAGTGATATTGACCATCCTTTCATATGTCTCTGGGCCCTCTGTATGTCTTCCTTGGAGAAGTGTCTGTTCAGGTCCTTTGTCCATTTTTTAATTGGGTTGTTCATCTTCCTGGTGTGGAGTCTTGTGAGTTCTTCATATATTTTGGAGATCAAACCCTTGTCTGAGATATCATTTGCAAATATATTTTCCCATATGGTTGGTTCCCTTTTCATTTTGCCTGTTTTCTTTAGCCATGCTGAGGCTTCTTAGTGTGATGAAGTCCATTTGTTTTTTGTTTCCTTTATGTCCGTTGCTGTAGGGGACATATCAGTGAAAATATTGCTGCATGGTACGTCTGTGATTTTCCTGCCTATGTTCTCCTCTAGAACTTTTATGGTGTCGTGACCTATATTTAAGTGTTTTATATATCTAGAGTTTATCTTTGTGTATTATATAAATTGATGGTTGAGTTTCATTATTTTACATGTAGCTGTCCAGATCTCCCAACATCATTTGGTGGAGAGGCTACTTCTACTCCATTTTATATTTTTTCCTCTTTGTCAAATATTAACTGACTGTAGAAACATGAATTTATTTCTGGGCTCTCTATTCTGTTCTGTTGATCTCTGTGTCTGTTCTTATGCCAGTACCAGATTGTTTTGATTACAGTGGCCTTTTAATATAGTTTGATGTTAGGTATGTGATCCCTCCTATTTTGTTCTTCTTTCTCAAAATTGCTGATACTATTTGGGGTTGTTTATGGTTCCATGTAAATTTTTGAAATATTTGTTCTATATCTATGGAATATGTCACTGGCATTTTAATAGGGATTGCATTGAATCTACAAATTGCTTTGGGTAGTATGGATATTCTGATGATGTTAATTCTTCTAATCCATGAACACGGCATATTCTTCCATCTATTTGTGTCTTTACTAATTTCTTCAGTAAATAGACAAAATTCTGTGATGTTTGCTTTTTCCTGGATAACATTTTTAGATGATTAATGCTTTAGGAAAAATAGTTTCACTACAATCAGTATCTACTTGATCTCAACTTTTACATAGTTAGTTTTACTGTCCACTTTAAATTTACCAGAAAAATGAAGGGAGGGATGTCATAGATTATCCTAAATCCAAGCTGAAGCAAAACTAGTCAGAATGCAGCACAAAATGGACTCTGGGTAAGCCTGTTCTATTAAACTGTCACCTAACATTTAGGCACATATTTATCTTTCTACCGTAGCATTCAAAATTTATAAATGTAATAAAAGGAAAGAGTTGCTTATCAAAGTAACACCCCATACAATTGCTAATTAAGATGGTCCATTGGCTGTTCCTTAGCAGAGCTCTCCCATTTAATTAACGTTAGTCCAGAACTAGCTGGGCAAAAGCTCATCCTGGCTGCATCATCCCACCTTATCCTTTTCCTTCCTTCTCTTATTCCTTGGCCCTCCCACCTTCTAGGAGCTTCAGCCTTGTCTACTTCTTGGTATTTTCCATGAAGAGCTGTCATCCGAGGACAAGAATCATTCCTGTGGATGGATAAGTGTCAGATTATCAAGGAGGAGGCGTGTTCCTGCACTGCTGAATGGACAGTGTGGCTTCGGACGCTTATTTTGTTGGTTCCTAACAATGGCCATCTAATCATATGTAGAAATGTATATTGATTCAGGGCATTTTTACTTTTTAAATTATTTCTGCCTTTGATATTGTTTATCATGATTAAATAAAAACTCGATTAATCTGATTTAATTTTTTGATAATTAATCACACATGACTTGTAGTAAAATTTCCCCAATACTTCTACAATTTTATTAGGATATTCAAATATTAAGAATAAAACCATCCCATTATAGTATGATTCAATTAAAATTTTTAAAGAAATTCTGTTTCAAGAAAAATACCAATGTAGAAATATGACAATTAAAGAAAAGATAAAGTTAGCCAAGCCTTTTAAAGTAGGTGTGGTAACAAGAGATGAAATTTGTATTCTCAGAGTAAAACACTCTCCCCTCAGCATACCTTACACACAGCAGCTTGCATAATTGCATCAAATCCACCTTCAGGTGTGTCGATATTAGCAGAAATTTTCTGATTCTTCACAATTTCATTGAATCTTTCAGCATCATTTGTCAATGGCAAAATGTGCTTGAATCCAAATGTAGGTAAGCAGAAATATGGGATACTACTGCAGAGGTGAAATATGAAAATATTCTTGATGAAATATTAATAGATCTAATAGTCTGGCAACATTTTCTTAAATGAAAATAATTTTTTTCTGCAGTGCCTGACTCTGTGACCTGGTTATGAGTCTCACTGCTAAGATTATTGTTATCATCTCCCATGCACTCCTTCCAAATTAACTATATTAGCTAACACTTAGAGCTCACGATGTCTTACACTGACTCGAGCTCGGGTAACAGATAATCAGGTGAGGAGACTCCCCACTCCTCTGTGCATGTGTATGTGTGTGTGTAATCACTACCTCCTATTGCCTCTCAACCAAAATCCACCGTTAAGTTTACATGATGACAACAATTTCTTTGTATTCTGATCTCCTAAGCTGTCATCAAGTATGAGTCACCGTGTAGCAAAACTGAGAGTGAAATCTGTCTTTTTCCTCCTCTACTCCCTCTTGCACTGCCTGCCATGGACCCCAAAAACCAGAGCAGGGCTCTTGGTTTTAGATCCCTGCTCTACTATGACTGAACAGACCACTGTGGACCAGCCTAAGAATAAAACAACCACTTAAAACAGTTTACATATGGGGAAAATGTCGTGTTAGGATATTTACCCCCCAAATATTGCCGTAGAACAGAAAGAGCTGATCATCAATTCAGCCACATCTTATTCTGAAAGCCAGTTAGTAGCTGTGCATAAGACTTGGCATAGGTTACTCAACCCACTGAATTTCGTAGAACGGAGACAGTAGTATGAGCAGAGGTTCTCAAAGTGTAGTCCCCGAACCACTAGCATGATCATCACTTGTTACAAATGCAATATCTGGGGCACTACTCCAGGCCTACTGAGTCAGAAATGTTAGGGCTGGGCTCAGCAATCTGTGTTGTTCTAAAGCTTGAGAAACACTGGTGTGGAAATAGGGACCAAAAGGTGTACCTCCAAGTGAGGATGTGCTGCCTGGGGAGAGCTGGTTGACCCTTCTAAGAGCAGCTTTGTGGGGTCAGAGGCCTGTCTTGTCAACACAGAAAAAACAGTGCATCTTTTAGGGTCAGGCTCCTGTTCAACAAGTTTATCCACTTGAGGTATATAGTCAATCCTCATTATTCGTGATTTCACATCTGCAAACTCACCTACTTGCTAAAATTGCTTTGTAACCCCCAAGTCAATACTCTCAATACTTTCTCGGTCATTTATATAAATGCACAGTGCAGCAAAAAAAATTGATACACATGTTCCCAGCTGAGGTCAAACAAGGCTTTGCCTTCTCACTTTAGCTTTTATTCTGTAGACAGGTGTCCTTTTCATGGTCTTTTGGTGTCATGTTGTTTGCATCCTTGTGTTTTTTGTGGGTGGTTGTGCTGTTTAGAATGTCCCTCAAGTGTGGGCTGAAGGGGTGTCTAGTGTTCCTAAGTGCAAGAAGGCAGTGATGTGCCTATGGAAAACATAATTGTATTCGATATGCTTTGTCCTGGTGTGAGTTATAGTTGCTGTCATCTATGAGCTCAATGTTAATGAATTAGCAATATATATTAAATAAGATGTTTTTAAACAGAATTATGTATTAATCAGCTGGTGAAAACATGACCAGAGGCTCACAGGAAACTAACCCTGTGTTTCCCCTAGGAGCAACAGTTCAGCATTTGCTAATGCAGTGTTCAAGGAGACTATACAATGAGACTCTTGTGAATAATGAAAATCAACTGTATGTACAAATTAGCATGACTGTGAATTCACTGACACAGAATAATAGAGCTCTACTGGGACCAGAATGCTACTGTCTGACAGGGTAGTCATTTTCATACTATCAGTAGACTTTCACAGAAAGCAGGTCATAATCTGATGTGACCTGGGGGTTCAGAACAAAGGGTATTGGAAGACCCCAGCACTGACTGGTACAGTTTGAGATGTCCCTACACAGCCCTTTCCAGAATGGATGCTCCTGGTCCCTCCTGGCTCTACCCCAATCTGTAGTTGGCTAACAAAAGTTTGGGAAGCTATGGAAGTTCATGATATCAGAAACTGTAAGTGCCTTGGCTGAGGCCCTTGGACGAATGTGGCCCATACTTGCATCTGCACCCCTTGTTTCTTCACACTCCTCTAACCTCCCAGGTCTGTTCATTCTTTTATCTTCAACAGGTTACCTGGTCTGGTGGGCCCAGGAGCTAGTCTGTCACTTCCAGGGAACTTTTCATATTTCATTTTTGATTTATATGTTTAACTTTAGCTCTCAGAAAGCAATCTTATTCCCTCATTTTTAATATCTTACATGGGCTTTCATTGGAATTCTGAAGAGATGACCACAGATAACATCTACCTAGCAGAATAGTGGAGAGCATTGAATGAGATAAAATGTGCAAAACACATAGCTCAAATGAGCTTTTCTGGGTATGTGCTTACTAAACATTGGTGTCACTTCTTACATAAATCACTTCACACAGAGTCTAGAACTAACCTAAGGGCAGATCATAGATTTGGCTAATGATATTTCTAGAATCAGATGGTTTTTCCTGATTAAAATAATGATGTCTTTTAACTGAAGAAAATTTGAGTTTTATATAAAAGTGTAAATAAGGAAATTAAAATATAAATTTTAATGGTTATGAGATGTATCATAGTTTGACAATCTATTACTGAAAATTTATTTCAGAAAATTTTCTGTAATTAAATAATGTAGTGATCCTTCTGCATACATCTTTGCAAACTCCAAAACACATTACAGATTAAATTAAAACAGGTTTTACAAGTGTAGTGCACAGACCCATAGAGGTCCATCCCTATGACCTTTTCAGAGTCCTTAAGGTCAAACTTTTTTCACAATAATAAAAGACATTATGTGTCTTTTTCTTTTTTTTACTGTGTTGACATTTACAATGATGATGCAAAAACCATAGCGAGCAAAACTGCTAGTGCCTTAGCATGGATCAAAGCACAAAATCGTGTAGTTATCCTTATATATATTTTTTACCAGCAAGCATTTACCATAATAATTTTTAAAATGTAAGTGTTACTTGATTGTCCTTGATGGAGCAGTAAAAGTTAGTAATTTTATTAAGTATACACCCTTGAAAACATGTTTTTAAGAAATATTTCTGTGTGGCCCCATATTTCTGTTGTATGGAAATATGCATACAACATTTCGGCTGCACAGCAAAGCACAGTGTTTATAATGGGGGAGCACTTTGTGATTGAGCTGAACTGGCCTTTTTTTCATAGAGTACCATTTTCAACTGAAAGAACGCTCGACAATCAAGCTGTTATTCTAACTTAGGTATTTGGCAGACATATTCTTAAAAATGAGTCAAGTGAGCCTGACTGGTGTGGCTCACTTGGTTGGGCATTGTCCTACAAAGTGAGAGCTTGCCAGTTCCATTTCTGGTCAAGGCACATGCCTTGGTTGTGGGTTTGGTTTCCTGATGGGATCCATACAAGAGGCAGCCAATCAATGTTTCTTTCCCTTTCTCCTCCCCTTTCCCTTTCTCTAAAAATAAATAAACAACATCTTTACAAATAAATGAGGAAAGTGAGCCTGCCACTTCAAGGAAAACAGTTCTCAGTATTTGTTACCAAAGATAAAATTTGAGGTAGCTAAAAAATTAGGGTTTTGGAAAACTTTCATCTGCCACCCATGAGATTAATAGCTGCCCAATACATCAAGAATTATCTGATGATATCTATGGTGATATTAACAAATATCATGTTCATGATAATGCATTGTGAAATTTGGGAGACCTGCATAACTCAGTGAAACAATGTTTTCCAAAGGGCCAAAGCATTATATTACACAATCATGCACATTAGTAAAAGTCATTCAAAGAGCAAGACAGACCAATGGTTTTCAACGTAATAGACTATGAAGAGTTCATTGATATTGTTTAAGATTCCATGCTGAAGCTAAATTTTACCTCTTGTTTAGTTTGAATGCAGTGTCAAAGAAGAATATCCACAGCCATGAGAAAAAACTCTTAAATGCATCTGCCTTTCTAACTATAGATGTGAGGTTTGACTTTCCTCATGGAATTCACACAAAACAAAATATTGCAGCAGATTAAATACTGAAGCAAGTGTACAAATCTAGTCATCATCTATTAAGCCAGGAGATTTGCAAACATGTAAAAACAGTTATTCTTTTAGCTGATTTTTGTTTTGGAAAAATATGGTTATTTTTTATAAAGATGTGTTATAGTAATATACAATGCATTTCTAATTGTAATTATTAAATAATGAATAACCAATGACTTTAAAATTTTCTCAGTTTTATTTTTTAACATGATGAATATTGATAAATGTAACTCACACAGATTAAAGCTCTTCAGAGGAGGTTTTAATTTGTAAGAGTGTCAAAGAGTTCTGATAGCTACAAGTTTGAGAACCACTAGATTAAAATAATCAAAGATAATAAGTGGTGATGAGAGGAAGAAAATTAATACTTATTTTGAATGTTTGTTATGTTCTGAGCTCATTCAATTCTCATGAATGCCCTAAAAGGTGGATATTATTATCTCCATTTATAGGTGGATAGGGTGAGTTCAAAGAGAGTAAGTTTTTGTCCAAGGTTATAATTTAAACTCAGGTCTGAAAAACTCCATGCTCTTTCCTCTTACATCTTATTGCCTTTCTACTAAATAACATTTTTATTCCATAATTACAAGGTTTAGATTGATCAAAGGATTGACTTTTGTGTTTAGTGTTTGAGTTCTTGGTGTGTATTGTGTGGGGAGAGGTGTGTGGACAAAGAAACCAGGAGAACTATGGATGTAATAGGAAGTAAAAAAATATAATGTTGCAGTAAAAAAAATAACTTTATATGTAAGTTTAACTAATGGTAATTTTGCAAATAAAAATAAAAGAAACACTTTAGAAAATAGGAAAATATTGATTTTTTAAGAGATCAAATATATGCTCTTTTGGGCCCCCATTCACTGTAGTCTTGTTAATACTAGCTACCATTTATTTAGAGCTTCAAGTTCAAGCCCAGTACCAAATGCTCCCATTTATCACCTCACCCAAACCTTATACCCATTCTGTGTGATCAGTACTATTATTCCAAACTGAAGCTTTGAGAGGTGAAATGATTCACCTCGGGTGACAGTAGGAGTGAGTTGGTGAACCAGGACTTATTCCAGGGCTGACTCAGAAGCTCATGATCTGCCTTCTACGCCATGAGCTTGCTCCCCAAAGAATTTTAGCTCCTTGAAAATTGGGCCCGGATCTTTTTCTTCCAGAGATTCCATGCCTATCACAATACTTGGAGCTCAGTAAGTTTTTATTGAATGGATGAATGAGTAAATGAATGCTATAAAAAGCCAGACTGCTTTCCTTTTCTGGAAGCCGATTAAGGACAGGGTCATATTGTTAATTCAAGATGCTGGATGCCAACTTAGCTGAGCCACCCAAGTTTGTTTATTTTTTTTTCAGGTAACATCTCATATTTATTGTTTCTCATGGTCATCTTTGTACTTTATCTTACTACATCTTATCTGGTGTGTGATAAAATGAATAATTTTAAGAAACCCATTGGGGCAGCTTGCACTTTGTAATGCTAGGTAGAATTACTCTACTAGACTCTCTACTGAAGCTTGTTGCAGGAGAAAGACACATAATACATACAAATTTCAGACTGGTACAATATTCTCTGATTTTTAAAAGAAAGGCCAGAAGCATTAGAAATGCTTTTATATTAAACAGTTAGGAGGCTGTTAACACCAAGCTTATTTCCCTTTGCAAGTGAATCAAACAATTGATAACAATAATCACAACTTACTATTTATTTTATATCATTTTTGAAGGTACAAGTCATTAAATTTATATAGAAATCTGTTTGATGTTGCAGGAATTGATAGATATTACTCAGTACCCATTCTTTATTTTTTCTTCTCTACTGACAGAATTCTGATTTTATTTGAGGTAGCAATGTGCTTCCTTTGCAGCTAGCTGTGGTGATGTTACTAAGTGCTGGCCAATGAGACACTAATATAAGAGGTTGTGTAAATTTGGGGGCAAAAATCTTTAAATTGAGAAAATAAAATTCATAATTTTTAATTTTTTAAAATTTATAATTATAATTGTTAATTATAATTTTAATTATAATTTATAATTTTTTAAAGAAATCTTACCAAACCAGGAATAGAAGGAAATCTTCCTGATAAGATCAAAGAAATCCAAAAAACTAATAGCTAACAACATAGTTAATGGTGAAATGTTGAAACTTTCTTCCTAAGATCACAAGCAAGATAAAGTGCCAGCTCTATCTACTTCTATTTAAAACTTTACTAGATGTCCCAGCCAACATGATAATGTACGGGAAAAAAAGAAGAGGAACAAATATTGGAGAGAAAGAAGTTGTTATTCACAGATGACATGATTATGTATATGGAAAATCCTAAGGAATCTTTAAAAAAATCAAACTAAAACTAATGAGAAAATTTCTCAAGTTTGCAGGATACAAAGTAAATATGCAAAATCAATTGCATATCTATATGTTATGAACAATTAGAAAATGAAATTAAAAAATAACATTAACAACAGCATTCAAAAGTCATTGCAATAAATTTTAAAAAAGATGCATAGGATATCTACCCTGAAAACAATAAAACATGGCTGATAGAAATGAGACTATCTAAATGAATAGAAATATATGTCGTGTAATTATTGGAATATTCATATTTTTAAGATGTCCATTCTGCCCAAATTGACCTGTGGTTTCAATGCAATCCTAATCAAAATCTCAGGCTACTTTTCAAGCAATTGATAAGCTGGTTCTAAAATTACTATGGAAGTGCAAAAGATCTAGGATAGCCAAAATAAAAGAACAACAAAGTTGGACTTACACTCCAGATTTCAAGTTTTTTAAATAAAATTATGATAATAAAGATTATAAGCCATTATGGTTACAGGACTATATTGGAAGGAACAGAATAGAGTGCCCAGATTAGACTCCCACATACTCAGTCTATTGTTCTTTGTCAAAGGCATCAAAAGAATTCAATCAGGAAAGGAAAATCTTGCTCAACAAGTAGTGCTAGATATTTTCATGGAAACCAAAGTTGAACCTAGGTCTTTTCCCTCATTCAAATACAAGAAACTGTTTTGATGTCTTAGTCATTACTGTAAGAGCTTCAACTACAAAGCTTCTAAAAAATATATAGCAAGAAGCTTTGTGATGACAGGGTATACAAAGGTGTTTTAGGACAAAAAATGAATTAACCATAACATAGAAAATTGATAAATGGAATTTTATCCAAACTAAAAATTTTTGTTTGATTGAAGTCATTGTTAGAAAAGTAAAAATGCAATCCATAGACTGAATGAAATATTTGCAAAATATATTTGTCAAAGAACATCCACAATATATAAAGAATACTAGAATGCTAAGAAGACAAACAATCCGATTTTTGAAAGTAGACAAAATATTTGAAAAGATAGTTCACAAAATAAGATATAAGAATTACAAATAAACACATGAAAAGATATCAACACTATCTGTCATTAAGGAATGCAAATTAAAGCCATAATGAGATACATATTTATTAGAATGGCTAAAACTAAGGAGACTGACAATACCAAGTATTAACAAGAACATTGAATAACTAAAACCCTTACACGTTGCTGATAGAAATGCAAAATGGGGATTTCCAGCCAAGATGGAGGCCTAGGTAGATATACTTTGCCTCCTCACACAACCAAAAAAGGACAACAATAAATTTAAAAACAAAAACAACCAGAACTACTAGGAAATTGAACTGTATGGAAGTCTGACAACCAAGGAGTTAAAGGAAGAAACATTCATCTAGAACAGTAGGAGGGGTGGAGATAGGCAGCTGGGGTGGAGAGGACTCATGGCAAGCCTGCAGTTGAAGAACCAGGTGAGGCAGCAGCTGTCAGGGTGGGCAGTCCCACATTTGCATTTAGATAAAACAGGAGGAACAACTGGGGAGCAAGACAGACCATGCAACCCAGGGTTTCATCACAGGGAAATAAAGCCTCAAAAACTCTGATAAAAAAAAACCTGGGGGTTGAGGCAGCAGGAGAAATGCCTAGCATCACAGGAGAGTACACTGGAGAGACCCACCAGGTCCTAGAACATGCACAAACCCACCCCCTTGGGAATCAGCACCAGAAGAACCCAATTTGCTTGTGGGTAGTGATGGAAGTGACTGAAAGGTGGCAGAGAACTGAGCAAGCTCTATTGTTCCCTCTTGGACTCCTCTCCCACATACAGTGCCACTAGCAGTGACCTGGGTTGCCCCTCCCTGGTGAACACCTAAGGCTCCACCCCTTGCTATGTAACAGGAGCGCTGAGATTTAAAAAAAATGGCCTAAATGAAAGAACAGATCAAACCCCCAGGAAAAATACAACTAAGTGATGAAGGAACAGCAATCTATCAGATGCACAGTTCAAAACACTGGTAATCAGGATGCTCACAGAAATGGTTGAGTATGGTCACAAAATAGAGGAAAAAGTGAAGGCTATGAAAAGTGAAATAAAGGAAAATGCACAGGGAACCAACAGTGAAAGGAAGGAAACCAAGACTCAAATCAATGGTTTAGAGGAGAAGGAAGGAAGAAACGTTCAACCAGAACACAATGAAGAAACAAAAATTCAAAAAATGGGGAGAGGCTTAGGAATTTCTAAGACAACTTTTAACGTCCCAAAATGCAAATCATAAGGGTGCCAGAAGAACAAGAGGAAGAGCAAGAAATTGAAAACTTAATTGAAAACCTAATGAGAACTTCCCCAATCTTGCAAAGGAAATGGACTTCCAGGAAGTCCAAGAAGTTCAGAGAGTCCCAAAGAAGTTGGACCCAAGGACGGACACACCAAGGCACATCACAATTACATTAGCCAAGATTAAAATGAAG
>PVKM010012642.1:0-11223 GCA_004027735.1 Carollia perspicillata | reverse complement strand
ATGGAGATCACATGGAGGGTTATCAGTAAGGATAGGGAGTGGGGAGAATGAGGGAAAAGGTACAAGAAATAGGAAGCATAAATGGTAGGTAGAAAGTAGACAGGGGGAGGGTAAGAAGAGTATAGGAAATATAGAAGCCAAAGAACTTCTGTGTATAACCATGGACATGAACTAAGGTGGGTGAATGATGGTGAGGGGGGTACAGGGCAGAGGGGAATAAAGGGGAGAAAATGGGACAACTGTAATAGCATAATCAGTAAAACATATTTAATTTTTTTAAAGAAATGCAAAATGGTACTTCCTCTTCAGAAAATAATTTGATAGTTTCTAAAAAAACTAAAAGTATGTATATACAATTCAACAATTCCAGTTCTAGGTATCTGTTCAATAGAAATACAAAATCCATTCATCCACACAAAGATTTATATGTAAGTGATCATAACAGAATTTTTCATGGTGGCCAAAAAAATAATGGAACAACCCAAATGTCCATCAATGGAAGAATGAATAAACAAAGTGTAGTAAATCCATATAATGGACTACTACTTAAAACAAAAAGGAACAAAGTGCAGATAAACACAAAATCATAGATGAATCTCAAAAACATTATTTTGAGCAAAAGAAGGCAGACACAGAAGGTATATACCACATTATTCCATTTACTTGAAATCTGAAAATAAGCAAAACCTACCTAAGTTATACAAATAAAAAAGTGGCTATCTGTGAAGTAGAACTGATACTAATGAGGCCTAAGGGAAATTTTTTGAGGTGATTAAAACATTCTATATCATGCTTTAGGTGGTAATTACATTGGTAGATTCAATTGTCAAAACTCATCAAAATGAACATTTCTGATGTGTGCTTTGTGGTACATGTCAATTACACCTCAAAAAGGCAGTGGGGGGACAGACACTATCTCTGATACTTGAAGGCAAACACAATTCCTAAGAGTTACAATCAGTGATGGCTTCACTTCCTTTCGTGGCTGAAGAATATTTGGTTATGTCACTGAAATGTCTTAAAATGATATTATAAAACTTGTTTGTCTAAACATAGGTTGATGTCTTGGGTATGTTTGAGTATTACAGGTCCATGGAGGTTTGGAAAGTCATTTCATATATACTAGATTTATAGTAGTAAAAGGCTTGGTTTCGGGCCAACCCAGATCTCAACACAGATCGCTAATTAGTCATGTGGCCATGGGCAAATTCCTTACCTCTCAGAGCCTCTATTACTTCCCTTCCATGTAGAAATAACATAATCTGCTTTGACTTGCTGTTATTATAAAGACTGAATGAAGTCATGTATATAAAACCTTCAGCATAAGGCCTGGCACTAAGTACATGATAGCTCTTTTTCATTAGAAGGATATTAAATAATTTTATTTAGGACATGTCATTGACCATACAGTTAAACCATCACAGTGCAGCCATCATTACCTGAATGATACATGATTTTAATAGCTGATTACAGCATATTATAATGGAGTTACTGTCTAATTCCTTACTGAATTAGGTGGAAGTGAAGGCTACAAGGGCCTTCTCCAAGCAGTAAAAGAAATCCCATTTCCCAAAGTGTGTCAGAGGAAGCTTCAAAACGTGTTATTTAGGCAGAAGTCTTTGTAGTGGAGAAAAACATTTTGAGAAAGTGTGGGTTATTGTCAGATCACCACAGAAAGTACTGGTCATTTAGAATAGATGGTCTCAAAGGGGCTGGGGATGGGCACAGGTCAGTGGAACCTATAGTGAAAGACTAGGTCCCCTTGTCTGCAGAACACGGAACCAAGTTTGTCATATCTTGACCTACACAGGGTGACAGGTGCTGCAAGGACTCAATGCTAGAACCATGTATTAAGATGCCTTCCCCTTGGTTCTGAACAACCCAGGCAACTGAGAAAGCTGCTGAGATCCAGGCTGGAGGGAAATGCCGGGGAGTGAGCAAGCTCCTGCCAAGTGCAGCTCAGAGAGGGGCTATCTCTATAGAAAATCAGTGTTCGAATATGCCAGAGAATCATTTACTTACCTGCAAGGGTTGGCGATTTCTTCTGGCGTTGTTTTTATGAAAGGGGAGACAGGTTTTTCCACAAAAGAGCCAAAGCCCAGTCTAAAGTTGCTCGTTAATTTAGACATCTCCTTGGAAAGCAGGGAACCCAGCTCTTTGATTGTGTTGAGGTCATCATCCATGGAGGCCGAGAGGTCCATGAGGTAATACAAGTCCACAGGATAGTCCTCGGTCTGGCGGACTTGCACTTGCAGAGTCTGTTCACCACCTGCAAATACCCCACAAGAAGAGCAAATCCATAAATATGCATTGAGACTTGTTTGTGCCTGGGCCAGCTGGCTAGTTCATTTCAATAAGAATTTACTGAAGACACTAAAGATTTCATAAATTATGTGGCAAGGTTTATGAATGAATGAGCCCATGAAAATCTTTCAGCAGTGTGTTTAGAGCTACTGAAAGGGGTAGGAGTTAGGATATTTTATATCTCCTTGGGAGAGCTGGCATCCATTTAGATGGGAGATAAGCTGAATTTTTTGTATGTGGTTTTGGAAAAGGAGAGCAAAATAAAACGGAGTTTAGAGCTACATTAAACTTTTGAAGAAATGTGAAGTAACCTTAACAACATTGGAGAGATTCAAATGGTTACTGTTAGATAAGGCTTTTTTAGTAACACATTTGGAGAGCAAGCGACTAATACGAATAAAGAAAAGCAATTCTCTCTTTCCTAAAGAATGAGAAATCTGAGTGATTACAATCAATGATATTGTAATATGTGGTACAAAGTACATTAGTAGAACAGTGATATTACCACCTGACATTAGAATTATTTACATGATCCAGTGCATATGTAAATGTAACGTACCTGGTCTCAATTTAAGAATCAAACTTTGAGGTGCAATCTGAACAATGTCAGAACTATTTTTCTGTCTGCCTATGCTGAGAGGCTTATTTGTAAGTATTTCTACTTGAGAGACAGGGTTTTCAATGAAGTTGTGTTGACATCCTTTTGCGAGAAGATTTGCTGGGGAGTCACATCTTTCACCAACTCCAGAGGGCTGGGTAAAATTCTAAAAAAAGAAAAACAATAGAAAGAAAAAAGAAAACAAATCTTTATTTCTTCATAAGATAAAATTTTATTCTGCTTGCTTTTCTAGATAGGCAGTTTGTCATACTCAGAATATCATATCCCCCAATAAAAAAATTTAAAAAAAGAGTATCATATCCCTGACAGCAGAATAACCAGAGAAGTCTGCCATTGAAATCTTGAGAAAAATTGCACTTTTCTTTTCATTATATTCAGTTGAATTTACCTAACAGTTTTGTGGTTTTTAAAAAAAAATCCTAGGACTGTCCAAGTTCTCAATTTGTCTGTTACCAAATCCAGCCTTTTCTGTGGATTCCTACATCGCCTTATCTAGCTCTCCATCCTGGTTTAATTCATGGATGAGTCACCCTTAAGTTACAGCATAACTACATTGGTGTTCACCTCTTGGAGACTTTAAACTCAGTGTCTTAAAGTGTTCAGTTTAAGGTCTTTTAGGACTTTCTCCAAGATCTGGAAGTGGGAAACAAAATGAAAGAAAATATGGTATAGGGGACTGCTTTTCGGTGCAAGACTTGGGAGTTGCCCAGTCCCCCTCTGATTCATGTGGGCAGAATGAGGCAGGGGGATGAGTGTTTCCAGGCAGAAATGTGTCCATTCCAACCTTGCAGTTCCTGGGGACGAGGGAGGGGGAGTGGAGAGAGAAATACTTGTCTTACCTCATATTGCAGGCTGCTCTAGGGTTTGTGAACAGACTCTAACTAAGCAAGGTCAAATGAGGCTCATCGACTCTTAGGCTTGGAAAGAGGCAAACCAACACTCATATTGTTTTTCTCATTCCTTAGCATTCTAAGGCCCTGTTGCTATTTTCACTAACTGGAAAAGTTATATATCTTCTGAAATTGACTTTTGAGACTATAATTTGTTATATATCAGTTAGGCCTGTGCATATTTGAGACACCAGGCTAGGCATAGCAAACTAACTTCATGATGTGTCCAAGGTAAACAGTGGTTGGACAAGGCCTCAGAATCCTTCTCAACGTGTCACTGCTACCACCCGTAATTACCATCTTTGCCAAAAGATGAGAGTCGGTGTTACTCATAGAAGCTGTTTTTCTATCTGCTCAAAGTGGAAAGCTAATTTCTTTTTACTTCACCTGCCTCAACTGATACAACTACTACCACTGGAGTGACCTTTTAGAATAATCTAGATTTAAAATTTGACATTAACTGACTACCAAGTATCATCCACAAGTAAAGCTATCAGTAGTAACTTAAGAAGTTCTCTTAAATGAGTGCCAAAAGATGCATTGAAATAAAAATTCTAGAGGTGAACATTTTGTTAGACTTTTTTTTGGTTTTATGTCTCTGACATGAAACTAATATTATCTTTTTTTCTGGGAGCCAATGCAAAAAAAATGTGGGTTTTACTCTCTTTGTATATTGTCAAATCTACTTTTAATACAGGCACTCAGAAAAGCATAATTGTCCAGGGGCTGAGTGAAAAAGTGAAGGGATTAAGAAAAGAAAAAGAGCCTCCTAGATAGACAACAGTACGGTGATGACCAGAAGGAAGGGGTGGGAAGGTAGAGGAGGGTAAAGGGAGGATGAGTGGTGACGGAAGGAGATTTGGCTCGGGGTGGTGAGCACACAACACAGGGTACAGATGATGTGTTACAGAATTGTGCACCTGAGATCTATATACTTTTATTAACCAAAGTCACTCCAATAAATTAAATAAAAAAAGAATAAAAAAGCATAATTCCCTTGCACTGCACTTTTGTTTGTGCCTCATCAGTCAAAGCTGCTGGGGAGTGAGCTGGGTTGGCGTTCTGTGTGGTCCTCCTCCACAGATACACATTCAACTTGGGAGGCAGGTTTTAACAGTTCTAACCCCGTGAGCTGGGCATCCAGGTCTGTTCCCCTTGAGCACGCTACCAGTCTTTGCTGAACTTGGCAATAGCATGTTTTGATTTGTGTTCAGGTTCTATTTATGAGATTCTGTAGAGAAGTATTCTAAATCCATATAAAGCTAAGCAGCTTTTTCTTACCAAGAATCATTTACAGGTTGCTCTCTAGTGTCCCAGGGGGCAGTGACTCAGGCTGGTGTGTGTAATACATTCCCTAGTCCCTCTTACATGACTCCCACATATTTGCTCCTTTGATGATGTGAGGAATATCTATTTTGGGCTTTGTCATTGTGGAATGGTCACTGAGTTCATGAAAACGTAGTATGTAACAGAATTGGATAATGTCTGACCAGTAAAGTTTACCCCAAACTTACAATTTTTCCCTTAGAACACAGCAGTGATTTCGAATGGATCCTGGTTCCCAGATTGAATACAACTATGGCATCGAAATCAAATATATGTTTAACTTTAGAAAATACCATCTCCATGACCTCTGATGGCATTTGACATGTAAGCAGCCAGAAAGGGCTTTAATGTAAGAGGAGGAATCAGCTTAAATAAAAGATCTGAGTTAAATATTTTTTCAGAGCAATTTGACATTCACTGCCTCCTCAAATTGCCTTGGACAGTAATCCTGTCAGTGATTACTTTGATCTACTAATGCAAACATTTTTCCTTCTGGATTTGTTTCACTTCTATAACCCCATAGTAAACAGGATACTATCAGAACAATCACCAATGAAATCAGCATAAACGTAACTGCAGTTTTTAAAAAACATGTTGAGGTCATTTGTTTTACCTCCTGAGAACACCAGGCACACTGAGGTCCCATGAGTAAGCAGTCTTCACAGGTTTCTGCACCTCCCATGGTACAGCCACCTGTATGTAAACCCAGCAAGATACAAGGGATTCAGCACACTCTCAGTCACTCCATTTTTGAGACTTACGGCTCTTAAAATACTTGAGGGAAGCGATATCAAAGTTTATTTTTGTCTTCAAAGATCAGTCTTCAAAATGTTAGCCATTCATAAAGTTTACATTTGACATCAAAGTTTATATTTGAAAATATATGTCTTATTAGCCAAAAATGATCATTCTCTTTCTTCTTAAAATATGAAAATATTTCAATATTCACAAATATAGGACCGTCATATTTATTGTCTTCGTTCATCCTCATCCACTTTAATTTTTAAAACTTATTCACACCCATTTAAAAATACTTCTCTCTTAAATGTAGTATAATTTTATTTTTAAAATAAATCCCCGTGCCCTTTCAAGGTTATTACTCTTGTTGTACAAAAAAAAGTTAGTAAAGTTAACAAAATGATTGTCACAACTGTATTAAGAAGTTCTATTGCGTAGTAATGCTCTTTAATTCTCCTCATTAAAATGCACATGCAACCTTTGTATTTATTTACCTTAAGCCTAGCGCATTTGCTGTGGGAACAGCCCAGTGTCTGCCTGTAATTTGTTAAAGGGTTCGCTCAATGGCAAGAAAACAATCAAACAGATCAAATAAAAAGTGACTTCAGATCTAGTTTCTGAACCAAATGACAGGTTTGTCAAGCATACCACGGAAGCAATACGTTGCCGAGCTCAGGTCTTACCTTGTACGTGATCGTTCCTTCCTAGAAATAGAAAGAACAGGCAAAGCAGTTCAATCCCCATTCGTTTCAGTTCTCGCTGTGCCGACAGATTAAAAAATGAATTAGCTTCAGCATTACAAGACCAAAGCTGAACATTGTTAAAAGTCTTTCTTTCTCGAAGTGTAAAATTTTAAATACTACTTACACTGCTTTGAAAAGAAACTTGAGATGTAAATAAAAAAGTTGAGACTGAAATGAAAACAGAGGCTACCTGGACAGGTAAAAAAGAAAAGCTGTGTTTAAAAGCAACTTCAACATGATTTACTTCCTTGTTCTCCTTATAAGGAAGGCAGGTGTACAATCACCAAGAAGGTGGGGAGACTCATTCAGTAGAAATTTTTGTGTAAATTCTACTAGTCTCTCTGCATCTGAGAGAGGGTCGATACCTTTAGTGAAATATTAATCAGTGAAATGTCAAAAGAGGATTGAAATGATTTTAAGTTGTTTCTTAAATAATTTTAATCAAGTAAAAATGATAAATAAAACACAAATATGTAAGTTACAGGTAAGGAGACTTTTAAAAAACGAACTAAAGAAAAATACCTGAGATTTTTGCATTCCATTTTAAATCCTTTGCAGGGAATTGAAATGAACTCTGAAAAATATAAACCATTATTTTACAGTCAATTTAGAAGGCAGGCTAGGGAAAGCAAAACATTATGCTCCTTTGTTTTTCAAACTAGATGAAAGATATTTTTTCTATAAGTATAGAATTCTTATTTTTTCAAGTAATATTGGAAATAAATATCATATATTGAGATTGAACAGTGATGCCCAAGATTCTGAGTCCCTCTTCACAGGGACCAAGCGCCCTTTTTAGTGTACTGTCCCAGCCCTTAGCTCACTGCTTGGAACATAGGAGGTACTGATTTGTTGAACAGAAGGGTGACAAATTTAAAAGCTATCCAATCTATGGCTAAATTCGTGAGGTAGATTACATATATTTTCCTAATGTATTCAAGAAGATGTTTTGGGATTTACGAAGACTACAAACAGGTAAGAATAAAACGTTCACTTTGCTACTCTCCAAACTGAAGTTAGGCAGGCTTTTTTTGTGTCTGGGCTTACATCCTGGGAGATTATCTTTTACATGTGTATTTCTAAGCAAGCATATGAAACCTGTGAATAAAAGGAAAGCTAATTGTAAGTTCTTCTCAGAAGGCTATGTTCAATTTTGAACTCTATCATACACAAGAACATGGCAAGAATCCTGTAGAGAGAAAGCAGAATTATTCAAGAGTTGGAAGTATGCCTTTTGGGAGAAAAATACAGTTATATGAAATCAATTGATTTACTTTGAAGAAGAAATATTGATGCACAAATTATCTGTGTCCCTGATGTCACCTCCATTTTTGTATCCAGGATTAGTTTTCATTCATTTATTCATCCAACAAATATTTATGGAACATCTACTTTGTGTCAACTATTGCTCTAGAAGAAGAGACTATGTCAGTGAACAAACCCAGGCTCTTGACATGTGAAACACTTGTATATTGTAGGCTGGAGAGCAGTGGTAGAGAGACCAGATCCTTAAAATTAGGCAATGATAAGGGCTATGAAAAAATATAAAGCTGGGCAAAAGGAAGAGGGAAAGGAATGCTGTGTTATTTTCTTTAGGACAGTCAGGGAGGACTTCTCTGCTGAACGGACATCTAACAGAGCCCCAAATAACTTGGGCAACAAAGTGCAAAAGCCCTTAGACAGCTTCATGCTGAACATTTTCAAGGAGAGTAGAAGGCAAGATTGGAGACAGAGGGTGGTGAAAAATGAGGTCAGATTGAGAGGCAGAGGTTAGATTGTATGTGATCTTGACCTTGAATTTTATTTTAAGTGTGTTGGAATGTTATTGGAAGGTTGAAAACAGTGGAATTCTATTATTTAATTTACATTTTAAATGAATCATTCTGGCTGCCACTGAGGTCAAGATTGGAAGGAATTTATGGCTGTTCTCTAGGACAATAAGGTAGTTAGGTAATTACTATAAGGTAGTTAGGAGTAGGATGTTGGTAACGTAGAAAGACAGGGGTGGTCAGATAAGCTATAGTTTGAAAACAGGATGTGCTTGTGGAAGAAAGAGATTTTTAACCTGAGTAACTGAGTATGTGATACTTTTTCTGGAGAGAGGCTACTCTGGGGAGCGATCAGTTTTCCTGTGAAAGATGGGGCTCAAGAACATGTTGATTTTGAGATCTCTAGATAACCAAGTGAAGATGTCCTATGGTCAGTTTGATGTTGAGTCTACAAATGGGGTGATATAGGTGTCAACTGTAAATTTAGTGTCATCATCATGGGTTCAAAGATATGAGGCTGATGGCATTTAAATATATAAGGCTGAATGAGAGCCTTAGGTAAGGGAGGGGCTCTATGGAGAGAACCCTGGGGCTAGCCAGTGCCTAGAGGTCAAGAGGAGAAAGATCAAATAAAGAAAACTGCTATCTAAAGAACACTCCTACTTGCTAAAAAGGAGCCTACCTTTGTTGGAAGACGATTCTCTGAATATCTCTCACATTTCTGTCCATCTGGGAAGCAAAGGCATTGACCGCCTTTTTCTGGGTTGTCTTTTTAAGCATGTTTGTAAAGTGAACAGCTTTGGAAGGTAGAGATGATGTCTCTCTTTGGATTAAGGAGCAGATTTGCTTACACCTTAGGAAGATAGAGAGTCACCCTCCAGAACCAGAAGCAGCATATTCAGTGCCTATTATAAAAGATTCAGCTTCCCTAGGCTTGGGGTTTCTCGTTTCTCTCTTGTAACACAACCCCCACATGTGCAGGTGTCACCTCTTCCCTTTTGGATCACCCTGTGGGAATTTGCCTTGGGGAACCAGTGAAAGAAAATGCTGCCCCTTGGGCCACTGATATTGCTATGAATCCTTCATATCTGACCCAGGAATCTCGTATCTCTTCTGGCATCTATGAATCTGTGATTATCTAACTTGTCAGCTAAGCAAGTAAAATCTCAAGCTCTTCAGAGTTCTTGACAGTCTCCTACTTAGAACTGCCCTATAGACTAAATATGCAGTTTTCTAATCTCATTTTGGAAGACAAGCCGCTGCATCTCCTAAGACTGCCTGAAGTGCCTTGGTGTGCACAGAACTGTCCTGGGCTCCAGGGGATTCCTCAGGTCCTGGGTGGCCTGGCTGCCCACCACCCTCTCTGGCAGCTACTGTCAGACAGTTTGGATGAGCTGGGACCAGGGAGGTCTGCACAACTCTCCATCTGTCCACTCCCTAGAACCTTCTCTAAGGTTCCTGCTGGCATCAAAAGCTCTTCCTCCTGGTAATATGGTTACACTACCTCTTCCAACCTGTCTTGCAGTTAAGAGAACCTCAGTGACTTAGCTCTTGCCGATGGAATATGAGTGGGAGTGACATATACCACTGTCAGACCATCTCCATGCCCCTCTGCCAACTGGATGCAGGCAGCAACAACAATGTGTCACTCAATGTGACCTTGAGTTTAAATTGGGACCTTGTACTATGCCAAGTGCAGAATTCCATCCAGTTCCTAAAATCATAATTGCATGGCTTTAGTTGCTGTCCCTCTCCAGTTGCAGCCCCTCCCTTACTTCTAAGCCTTTGCACCCATTTGTGTGCCTAGAGGCCCTTGCTTCCTTCTTATTCCTCTCACTTGGCTTACTCACTGTCTAGGTCTCAGTGTAGACATCACTGGAACTTTCCATAAGACCTTTGTGGTCTCTCCAGGCTTCTCTTCTGAGACTCCCCTCAAGATATCCCCTTTCCCTTTCCTTGTAATTGCCTAATCCTTCCCTCTCTCATCCACTAGGCTGCATTTATTGAATTCTTTGTCTTAGCTGTCCTTATACATATGTCTTTTAATATTTTAAAGAGGGTAAGGGATGGAGAAAGAGAGGGAGAGAAACATCAATCTGCGAGAGAGACATTGAGGAGCTGCGTCTCACAAGCCACCAACAGGGGACCTGGCCCACAGCCCAGGCACGTGCCCTGACCAGGAATCAAACTGGTGACCTTTTGGTTCACGGGCCAACACTCAATCCACTGAGCCACACCTCCTTATATTTCCAGCAAGCAGCATAATGCTTGGTACTTTGTACTTAAGTATTCAATTGATATTTACCAAATAAATGGATGAATTTTGTCTTCATTGTGTAGTATTTTACCTGTTACAAAACAAGTACTCCATGAAAGTTTAGTATATTGATGGTTAAAAGAACAAATGGTTTCAGAAGGTATGTAATGCATTTAGGAGAGAGGGAAAAGGTATTCCTCACTTGGGTCGTGAAGAGAGCTGAAAAAAGTCTTAAAATGCAGTGTGGAGAAAGGCAGCTGAATTCAAGAGAAAACACAAAGTAGAACAATACTACAATTAAACATCCACCCACTCTGTTTTCCTCTTGGCACAATGCTGGATAATTTGCATCAGACTAAATGGCAGAGGGAAAACATTCTGATTTCCTGAAGATGTGGTGCCTGGTGCCCTCTCCTGGAAAGTACCTGTCCATGCCTCTTTTGTTCCATGAGCTGGTCAGCACCGGATAAAGCACCTGCATAAAAACTGTATCCCCTTATCAAAGCCAGCCAGATTAATTACCTCTGTGTGTGTGTACACATACACAACTTGAACCAGAAAATACAGATCAAAATCA
>PVKM010012641.1:0-31377 GCA_004027735.1 Carollia perspicillata | reverse complement strand
CTGAGCGAGCCTGGACAAGTCATCCATTTTCTCCATGCTTCACTTTCTCTAGAACGTGTACAGTAATTGTGCTTGTTACATAAGGTTATAGTAGGCGGTAAATTTGTGTAACTTACACAGATGGCTTAGAGGTATGCATAATGCTTAGCGCTATGGTGAATACAGCAGGTGTTCCTTGCTGCTGTTATGGGGAGTCCACCGTCTCAAGTTGTTTTTGATCTAGTCTGAGAATTCATTTATTGCTTTGTTTGTGCCGGCCCCTGTACTAGGTGTTGCGATCTCAGTGTACATCAGAATAGCAAGCATGTGATATGCCAAGTGGTTGGTACTGGAAAGTGGATATGTTGAGAAGTTCGAAAAGGAGAAGTTCTGAGGAGTACTGCATTCAGAGAGAGGGTTAGTGTTCTAGAAGGGACAAACCCGATGAAAGCCCAGGTGTTATGGCAGGAGAGTTGGAGCTGCAGGTGTTTTGGAGTGAATGGACCTTTTATTCTAACCTCCATAAAAACAGTAGCACCCCAGGCAGAGAAATGGGGTTCAGGTGTGGAGAGAGACGTCTCCCTTCCTTCTTAGAGACAAAAGTACAAGAACTAAATGAATTCATTTCACTAATTTGGGTATTCATTCATCCTTATTATATTCCTCATATTTCGAGAATAATGAAAGACATAAATAAGATGAAGCCTTCAACATAAAAGTTAATCTTATTTTAAGAAAAACAAAAATAAGTTCTGAAAAAGTGTAAGAAAATAAAAGCCAAGTTATAGAAAGGAACAAGGACACCTCAGAAAACAGTAGTCGTGTTTGCTACTACTCTGGGCAAAACTGAGCCCTGATTTTCCTGACAACGAAGGCACAGGGAGGAATACACTGCCTAATGTGCACCAGCATAGTATAGGAACTCAGGCCATTGTTTAAGCCAGGAACGAGGAAGTTCTGTTGGTTTCTGTATGTGCCTCCGGAGAGAGTAGTCGAGTTCTACCTTGCAGGGGTCTGCAGCTCAGGCTTCAGGTGCAGGCAGTCCTAGATTTCAGTCCTGGTTCTGCCATTTACTGACTGCTAACCTAGAGTAACTTTAGTTTCTTTACCCCTTTGTGCCTCAGTCTCCTTATCTGTTAAATGGGCATAATAACAGTGGCCGGGTCATAAAGTTGTGAGGAATCCTTTAGACAAGGCATGACAGCTCATCAGCATGGTGCCTAGCACACAATAGATGCTCGGTAAACAGCCCTCATAATTCACGAGACCCATTGGGCTGTCACATGCATTAATGCCTCTGTGTTCATGGCTCAGCGACTCAAGGAAAGACCTCTCTTCTTTGGTTGAGGTAGGGGTGCCAGCAGGGAAATGAGCAGAGGGTTGGGTCTGAACAGCCTCAGAGCCCTTGCATGCTTGTGATGCCCTGTTTCTCTCCCTCCTCTGGAGACCTACCTGGGTTTTTCTTAGCTGCCAAGTAGTGAGGGCAGCCTGGTTTATGACATCTGTCTCCCCACAGTGCTCCAGCTTTTCTGCAGCTCACCCAAGGCAGCCCTTCGCTATGCCGCTGTCCGAACCCTCAATAAGGTAAGGGTACAAGGGTGGGTAGAAGAGGGGCCTGGCCTGAGAGGGTCAAGGGAAATGGCCCTATCCAGTTGGAGGTACTTCCTAATCCCTAACCTTAGCTGGGTGGGTGTAGCCCTGGCCTCAGTTACTTGGTACCAGGTGGTAAGGTGAGTGTATCCAAAGGACCTCTGACTGGGCCAAAGCCATGCGGTGGAATGACAGAAGTCCTATTTTTAATCTTTTGTTCCTGTCCTCTTTATCTCTTTCCTCCCAAAATAGGTTGCCATGAAACATCCTTCAGCAGTAACAGCCTGCAATCTGGACCTAGAGAACCTGGTCACAGATTCCAATCGTAGCATTGCCACATTGGCTATCACCACCCTCCTCAAGACCGGCAGCGAAAGCAGCATCGACCGCCTCATGAAGCAGATCTCCTCTTTTATGTCAGAGATCTCGGACGAATTCAAGGTACCTGGGGCACTTTGGGAACATCCACAGTCACCAGAGTCAGGAAGATGCCCTGTGCCCTCTCTCCATGTTCCCCAGCCCCTGAGCTAGGATTGGTCTGAGGGGCTGTTCAGGTCTGAGGACAGAGAAGAGAAGGCTGGTACATAACTATTCACAGGGTTTGGCCTTGGGAGATATGCACAGTCCTGCCTCTGGTGTTTGCCTGCATTGTTCCTTTGTACAGCCAGTTGGCAGGGCATGTTGTGAGCATCAAGGGAGTAAAAGTTGTCAATGATGCTGTTTTCCAGTTTGGGTTGACGGTGGTGCCATTGATCAGTTTGCAGAAGGAGGGAAAGGTTATGTATTAGATGAAGGAAGGAGGAGGGTAGTGATGGTGACTGCAGACATACTGTGTTTGTGGGCACCAGGTGGAGTTATCTGGTAGACATGTGGAAACACTGAGCTCAGACAAGAGACAGAGATCTGGGAGTCAGTGGCATAGAAGAGGTGGTTAAAACCATGGGAGGAGATAAGATTGCTGAAGAGAAGGGGAGAGGAGGGGAGCAGAGGGGAGGGGAGGAGGGAGGAGAGAGAGAGAAGAGGGAGAGGAGGGGAGACCCAAAGAGGAGCCAGAAAAGCCGATTGAGGGGAATCTCAAAGGAGTTGGGGATGGTAGGAAGAGAAGAGGGACAAGTGAGATGGAAAGGGGGCTCATAGACTCACATTGAGGTCTGAGTAACAAAGCAGAGTTTGGGGTCCTAGAGTATGGATCTGGGACGATTAGGACTGTTCTGCATGCCACCCTGCCCTGGATGGACTCGGGGACTGTGCTCCCTTAGGGTGAGGATGGAGTTCCCCTTGTTTCCCTGCCCCGTATCACATCCAGGGCCTGGCCTTACCTAAGGAAGGCCTTTACTGGCACTTGGTGAACTAAGTTAACTCCACCCTGGTGGCAGGAGGCTGATGCTTATGAATGTCTGTTTGACTCAGGTGGTGGTTGTCCAGGCCATCAGTGCTCTGTGTCAGAAGTATCCTCGCAAACATGCTGTCCTCATGAACTTCCTGTTTACCATGCTGCGGGAAGAGGTAAAAGCAGGGGGCAAGCAGGGCATGCCGGGGCTCCTGGCGCTGGGAATGACGCAGCTGCTGGCTCTATGACAATTTCAGTGTACCCAGATCAACTTGTTAACTGGGTCAGTTTCACTTTTCCTGTGGCCCTTTAAACTTCTCATGAATCAACAGATAAATATGTAGCCGTTATAGTAATTATAGGAGTAACTATAATGACTCAGTATCTTAGCTTTAAAGACACAGTAGATGCCCTGAGCCGAAGTTTGTGCAGATGATAGGAAAACATGTTTTGTACTGGTAGCTAGTATAGAAATATTCTAGATCATTCCAGGAGCTCCATGGGGTAGTTTCTTGTGAAACTGTGCTAATATTGTGACATCTGTTCTAATTTTTTTCCTGAAATGAATTAGTAATTCACTAACGCCACCTTTCTTGGATGTCTCGACAAAACCAGTTAATTCAGAGGAGCAGAAACAAAGTGGTTGTGGAGTAGATTTGGTCCCCAGGTATTTGTTGTCCCTCTGCCCCAGCCCTACAGTGCCTCTGGGAGCAAGGCAGCAGAGAAGCCATTTCCTTGGGTGTCTTTGGGGTTCTTGAGAATATTGGAAGAGAGGAGAGCACTAATGTTTAGGGAGCTTTCGGCTAATGGGCCTGGCACTTTGGAGACATTACACAGTGTATGCAGTCTTGTGACCCTCATAACAGGCCTTGTCCATAAACATTATTTTCTTCCTTTAAAAATCAGGGATTTGAGATTCACAGAGGTGAAGTAACCTGCCTGTGGTCACCAAGACCTGGACCCAGATCTCTCTGACTCCAAAGCCCCTGATTTTCTACTGGATCTCCTTTCCTCCCAGAAAAATCCATGGTTCCATGTAATGGCCGAGTGTAAGACCTTCACTATTGGAGTGCAGCACTTAGACACTGAGACCTTGTCTTTTAGACATAGGTCTGCTTTAGTTTTCTGCAGAGGGGCTTCTCATTCTCTAAGTAGAGCAGCTGCCAGCAAAGCCTTGGTGTGCTACTCTGAACCCAGTGTCCACCAGGCTTGCAGCCTGGCTGTAGAACTAATCATGAGAATAGCAGTTGAAGGTTTACAGTGTACCTACTCATAGAACAGCATTATTAAAATGCACAAATGCATCTTATTTATTCTTCAAAATCATCTATGAGGTAAACACACTCATGATCCTTATTATGAAGGAGCATGAAGTTCAGGGAAGGAAAGTGGCTCACGGCCACAAAACAAAGTAATCTGAGGACCAGGGCCAGGTATCCACAGTGAGGTTTTACTTGGACTGGACAACATGTACAAAGCTTTAAACATTTCAAATTAGTAGCCATTATTTAAAAATCAGGAAAACAACTGTAAAAGATTTCCAGTTTGTCCTGAAAAACTTGCCAGATGTGGCAACTCGAGGCTCAGTGGTGGTTTTCCTCTTTAGATGAGACAGGCACTGCTTATGGGCCCACTGTTCCCAGTCTGTTCCGTGTTGGCAGGCTACCTGCCTGGTACCTATAGGTATCTCATTTGCCACCTTTGTCATTGAAGTCTAAGTAGCAGAGCATAGGTTTGATCTAGGATCTTCTGACTTTCCACTGCCTTTTTTTAAATTGTGGTAAAACATGCATGACTATTCACTATTCGGGTAAAATTCACTATTTTAACCCGTTTTAAGTGTATAGATCAGTATTAAATACATTCACATTGTTGTGCAGCAAATCTCTTTTTCATCTTGCAAAGCTAAAAATATACCTATTAAACAATAACTCCCCATTTTTCACCACCCTCCCAGTCTCTGGCAGCCACCATTATACTTTCTGTGAATTTGACCTCATATAAGTGGAGTCAGGCAATACGACTGGCTTATTTCATTGAGCATAATGTCCTCAAGGTTCTGCCACATTGTAGCGTGTATTAGAATATCCTTCCTTTTTATGGCTGAATACTGTTCCACTGCATATGTAGATCATGTTTTGTTTACCCATTCATTTGTCAGTGGACACCTGGGCTGCTTCCACCTCTTGGCTATTGCCAATAATGCTGCTGTGATCATAAGTATACAACTGTCTCTTCAAGACCCTGCTTTCAGTTCTTTCGGGTAAATACCTATAAGTGGAACTGAGATCAGATGGTAGTTATATTTTTAAGAAATTTTTGAGGAGCTGCCATACCGTTTACCATAGCATCTACACCACTCATTTTGCCTTTTATCTCAAAGTTAGGAAGACTAAAACTCAAACTATTTCTATTACACCAAATACTGTTAGAACTGGAAAGGCCCCAGCAAACATTCAATCTAGGTCTTTAGTTTTACACAAAAAGGAGATTGAGTACAGAGGGCCGGGTCCCTTGTCTCCAGATTGTTTGTGTGGACCACTGTCTTCAGTCTTGGTCAGGCTCCGAGCCTCACAGCCCATTCTGGAAGCAAGCAGCCTCCTTGTTCAGCTTGACCCCTCCAACTGCAGGGTGGCTTTGAATATAAGCGGGCCATCGTGGACTGCATCATCAGCATCATTGAGGAGAACTCAGAGAGCAAGGAGACAGGACTGTCACACTTGTGTGAATTCATCGAGGACTGTGAGTTCACTGTGCTGGCCACCCGCATCCTGCATCTCCTGGGCCAGGAGGGGCCCAAGACCAACAACCCCTCCAAGTACATCCGCTTCATCTATAACCGAGTGGTCTTGGAGCATGAGGAGGTCCGGGCAGGTGGGTGTGAGCCAGGGCTGAATTTGGGCTCTTTAGCTTGTTCTTAAGTGAACTCTCCTGGCAAAGGGGCATGAGCCTCAAATGAGGACAGGGCATTTGGTGTTCTTGCCTCACAAGCTCAGTTTTTGAGAACATTGTAGAAGGACCTTAGATGGCTAGAGGTCATCTAATTGAATGGTTCTTAACCTCTGTATTTGTTTTATGGAGTTTTTTTCAAGTTTCACTTGAAGTGTTTAACTTAATTTTTTTAACAATAGCCGTGAGATATAAGTCACATACCATAAAATTTACTCTTTTAAGTGAGTGCAATTCATTGTGCAACTATCATATTATTTATTTTTAATTTAGTGTTCTTTTCTCTTCATGCCCATTGGACAGATTTTCCTCTTTCACCAATACATAATAATGAAATAACAGTTCATTTTCTCATTGATGTTAATCTAACACTTAACTGAATTAAGGCCATTTGGATACAGAAGCTGAGAAGCCTGAAGTTGTGGCCACCTCCTGAGGCCTTATCCTATTTAATGCTGAATATGGCTCCTGGAACCCTAGATTGGGGCTGCCTTATCCATAAAATAGATGAGAAAGTCAAGGCCAGGTGGTTCCAAGATCCACCCAGAGCCTCATTGCACTGGCTCTGGTGTGTCAAGTATGTCTTATGTGCTTCATAAACATAGGTGCTGTGAGTGCCCTAGCCAAGTTTGGAGCCCAGAATGAAGAGATGTTACCCAGTATCTTGGTGTTGCTGAAAAGGTGAGTCTAGGCCTGAGGGACCCTGATGGATGATAGAGTTTCCTCAGGCAACTGTCTTTTGTCTGTTCTTTAACGATAAAGGGGAGGGAGGAGGAGTTATGTAACTATGGATTGTAGGGGGGAAAACAGAAGCCACAGAAGAGCATGAAAATAATATACAAAAATGCCTTCATTTCGATGTGACAGTTGTTCATTTGAGTTTTTTTTAAATACATATATTTACCGAGATATTTTCGAACCTTACAGTTCACTCATTTAAAATGTATAATATAATAGCTTTTACTGTATTCACAAAGTTGTATAACCATCATCACAGTCTAAGTTTAAAAGATCTTTATTACCTCAAAACTAAATGCTGTATCCACTAGTAGTCATTCTCCACTCCGCTTAGCACCCCTGCCACTGGTCCTAGACAACCGCTAGTCTCCTTTCTATCCCTGTGGATTTGCCTGTTTTGGATATTTCATTTAAATGCCATCGTACAGTTTGTGCCCTTTTGTGTGTCTGGCTTCTTCAGAATGTTTTCAAGGTTCATCCTTGTTGCACAGTGTACCAGTACTTCTTTCCTTTTCATTGGCCAATATTTCATTGTGTGGCTATACTGCATTTTATTTACCCATTCATCAGTTCACGGACATTTGGATTGTTTTTACTTTTTGGCTCTTGTGAGGAAATAATGCTACTGTGAACATTTCCATACAGATTTTGTGTGGACGTATGTTTTCAGTTCTCTTGAGGAAATAACTCAGCAGGAGTGAGATTGCAAGGTCATATTAAATTCTTTTTTTGACATATGCTGTTAGATACAGGAGATTAGTTACTTCCTTGACTGTGTGGGCTTTAGGGAGAGGATCTGGGGAATATGAATATAGTCACCTCCTGTTGATATGTTAGATGGCTAGAAACTGAGCTCTCAGAGCTTAAGAGACCAACTTTCTCTCACTACTCTCTGATGAAGCCCTGCCAGGTACCACCTGTAACTTCTGTGGGGCCCCAGTCAGAAGTACCTTATGTTCTGGCTCCAGGTGTGTGATGGACGACGACAATGAAGTCAGGGACCGAGCTACCTTCTATCTCAGTGTCCTGGAGCAGAAGCAGAAGGCCCTCAATGCAGGCTATATCCTAAATGGTGAGCCTTTCCCTGTCAGCCTTTGACTCTCTACCAAAGTTGTGACCCTTCTTGTCACTACAGATCTGGGCAGGGGTAATCTGAGGCGAGACACTCTTTTCTGGACTTTCATGGCATCCCCGTGACCCCAGGAGACCTCAGGTCATGTGGCTCATACCATTGTGGGTGGAAACAGACTAGTGAATTGAAACGCTAGTCGTTAATAAAACTTCTAGCCTAGCTGGTGTAGCTCAGTGGGTTGAGCATGGGCTGCGAACCAAAGGGTCGCTGGTTCGATTCCCAGTCAGGGCACAAGCCTGGGTTGTGGGCCAAATCCCCAGTGGGGGGTTTGTGAGAGGCAACCACACATTGATGTTTCTCTCCCTCTCTTTCTCCTTCCTCTTTCTAAAAATAAATAAAAATAAGATAAATAAAAATAAAAATTTAAAAAAATGAAACTTCTATTTGTACAGTGCTCTACTCTTTATCAGTCACTCTAGTATGTATCCTAACAAGGAGAGTGTGGATGTGGAAGTAAAGGCTCAAAGAGTTAAGTGACTTTCTCAGGATCGTGCAACGTAGAGCCTCAGTTTTCCATGGGGGAATTCTTGGTGCTCATTCTGTCATTCCAAGCAGAGCGACTTCTCTCCCACTGGCCTCTAGGTTTGACCGTGTCCATCCCTGGTTTGGAAAGGGCTCTACAGCAGTATACTCTAGAACCATCAGAAAAGCCTTTTGACCTCAAGTCTGTGCCCTTGGCCACCACACCCATCACAGAACAAAGAACAGGTAACAGCTGTACTTCTTTCAGAGGCTCTCAGGTTCACGCCTCCATTGGGGGGTCTGCATTGGCTATGAAGCCACTAGATCTAACCAGGATGGATGTGGTTGTGCTGGGAGGAGGGAATAATTCTTTTTGTCCCTGCCTGTAGTAAATGGAGACACACACAAACACTCTTTCTCACATGTTGTGTACTACACACTCAGGGGATTATAATCCCTAAATAACAGCACTGTGCTCAGTGCCACAGTGCCCCATTACCATTACTGTGCCTCATTAGTGGAGTCGTTGATCACTGTGTGTATTTGCTTCTGCAGAAAGCACCCCCATCACAGCAGCCAAGCAGCCTGAGAAAGTGGCAGCTACCCGACAGGAGATCTTCCAGGGTGAGTGGCAGTACTCGGTGGGTCTCTCAGAAGTGGGGCTCAGTCTCCTCAGCTTTGGAGTAGTTGCTCCGCTCAAGGGAATTCAGGGTAAGAACTGTTGTTTATTGGGTTTGTCCTGAGTGCTGGGCTCCAATAGTACTTTAGACAATACATTTGATCCTCATTTGGAGAATATTAGGTCCATTTGGAATCTGAGGAATTCAAAGTTCAGAGAGAGTAATTTGCCCAAGATTGCACAACCAGGAAGTGAAGGGGCTAGAGTTAAGATCCAAATAAAACTGTCTCAGAGCTGGCTCTCAGCCTTGATTCTGAAGATTCAGAAACCCCTGGAACCCAGGCCAGTTCAGGATGTCTGATTTGGCATAGTTGGGGTCCAAAGACACGGGTACTTTTTCTTGGGTTCCAGATGTGTTTACTCTATGTTGTGTTGTAACATTCTAAGTATTTATGTATTCCTCTGGCCTTACATTTTTAAGGGGCAAGGCTGTGTGTGTAATTGCCATACCATTTTACCCATTGCATTCCTGCCTTCAAGGACTAGCACATACCCCTCTTTGGGAAGCCCTCCCTGATCTCCTAAGCTCCTCTGTCTGATCACTTCTACTCCATCTCTTCTATTTTCTCTTAATATAGTTCTGCGTAGTTGTTTACATGTTCTGTCTTTTATTTTCTATACCACAGCACTTAGCATGGTGCCTTTCTTCTTCAGAGCAGGCCCAGTTATTGTTGAACTGAGTTAAATTCCCCTTTTACCATTCCATTCCAGAATCCTGTCTCCTGTCAACATACTGTCTTTCAGATTCAGGAAACCTAGGGTCCTGAGCTAACTGGAATCACTCTTAACCTGAAACTTTTCCTTCTGTATTAGTTCCCTCATGCTGCTATCCCAAGTCACTACAATCTTAGTGGCTTAACACAACACAAATTTCTCATCCTACAAGGTCCGAAGTCCACAGTGGGCTTTGTCGTATTGGCAGTGCTGCTGAGCTCCTTCTGGATGCTCGAGGGGAAGACTGTGTCCTTGCCGTTTCTACTTTCTAGAGGCCACCTACGTTCCTTCTGTAGTGAGTGACCCCTTTCTCCGTCTTTGAAGGTGACAGCATAGCCTCTTCAAATCTGTCTGATTCTGACCCCTCTGCCTCCTTCTCGTAAAGAATTTTGGGATTACATTTGGCCCGCCAAGGTAATCCAAGATACTCCCTCCATCTCAAGATCTGCCTTCATATATCTGCAAGGTCCCTATTACCACGTGACAAAGCACATTCATAGGTTCTAAGAATTAGCACAGTAATGTTGTAGGAGCAATCATACTGCCACACCTTCCAAGGAAGATTCCTTCTGAACCTCTTAGAGGTTATCAATTCTATTTTAAACAGTCTTCTAAAAGTTAACATTTCTTAATCACATGATAAGTTCTAGGAACTTTGTTAGATCTTGACATTTATTGCTTCATTTATCTTCACAACAACCCTGTGAGCAAGATTATTTTATCTACCTTATTGATGATAACTACTAGCAAAATCTCCCAGGTAGGAAGTGTCAGGTCTAAGGAACTTGAGGCCTAGTAAAATGAATTTCCATTAAAAACAGCACGCTGGTGGCTAATGATCACGGTAGCCTAGAAGTTCCTTGCAATATCTAAGCTGGCTCTTTCTGGGCATCTGTGGCCTGTCCCTATACCCCACAGTCAGGTCCCAGCAGTAGGCCGAGTCCTGTTTCCTGCACATTTGTTAGATATGGTCCTTTAGGCTTCAGAGGGCTGAAGCAGTACATAGACTCTTTGTGATAAGGAGGAAAGCAAAATAAAAACAATTATGCCTACTTTCTGTCTCTATCCCTGAAACATGAATTGAGTACCTACTAAGTACAGGGCAAAATATCACATCTCTGGCCTCAAGGTACAATTCCTGTCCTTAAGCAGTTCAGTTTAATTGGGAAGATAAGTTGAAAGTCTTGGAGCAGTCGTCTTCAAATATCATCAGGTATCAGAGTGATCTGAGGAACTTGTTAGAAATTCAGATTTCTGGTTCCTAAACCCAGAGATTCTGATAAAGCAGATTTGGGATGGGTATAGAAATCAGAGTTTTTAATAAGCTTTCACCCTCAGGTAATTTCTGACACAGGTAATCCATGACCACAGTTGGAGGAACCCTGCCCCTGCCACGGAACAGGGAAGCAGGAAGCAGCTTTAGCCATCACAGGCAGACCCGCCACGTGCAGACAGACAGCTGCCAGGTGCCTCATTCACCCGGACAGGCCATGGGGGGGTCTGGAGAGATAGGCCTTACCAGATGCCCACAGACCACTCTAAGTTGGGTTTTCTGCATCACTCTGAATCTGAACATATTCCTTTCTTTAAATGTATTTTTCAATTATAGTTGATATACAATATTATATTAGCCTCAGATGTACAATAAAACATTTTTTATTGCTATTTGTCTTAGTTGACAAATGTATGAGACCAATCATTCTTTTACCTGATTCTGTAGCAACATTCATCCCATCCTCTTAGTATTTTCTGACTTTCCACCTTCTTTTAAGAACCTTTGCTGAGCTTCTGAAGTTGAGGAAGGTCTCCAAATGGATTATGCCTACAACATTGGGGTCTCCCAGTTGGTTTCTTGCTTCTGAGGTCTTTCGTGGGACAGGGGAGGAGAGTATTTGTAGTGGGTGGTACAACTTGAGCAAAGTTAGGGAGATGAGAAAATGTATAGTATATTTAGGAAATAGCAAACAGTTGTATATATATATCCACCCATCTCAGTAGGGCGAAACACCTTAAGAATTGGACATGAGCATTTATTAGAAACCATCACAAGTTGGTCTGGGAATTGAGAAGCTGAGTGATTATGTGGTCTGTGATTTTCAGAGCAGTTGGCAGTGGTGCCAGAGTTCCATGGGCTGGGGCCCCTCTTCAAGTCCTCGCCTGAGCCCGTGGCCCTCACTGAGTCGGAGACAGAGTACGTCATCCACTGCACCAAGCACACCTTCACTGACCACATGGTGTTCCAGGTGAGTAGCGGGGGCTGAGGTCCTGCTGAAGCCTCCTGGGGCCAAGGAGTATTTCCAGGTGTGATGGGTCCTGTAGGGTAGTGGCTCCCCATACCCTACGTTGGTGACTGGGTCCGTCACCAGTTGGTGTGTCTCTTACACTCTTGACCCAGGACCTTTCTGGCTTCCGTGTGTCAGCATGGAGACAAGTCACCCTGAGCAGGGTGACTGGGATGGGAGTTAGGTTGGCTCATGGAGTGAGAGATAGAATCTCCTGCCTCCGCCACTGCAACAGCTTAGACCTAGAACAGTGCCTTAAGTAATCCCCTATCCCCTGGTCCAGTTTGACTGCGTGAACACACTCAATGACCAGACTTTGGAGAATGTCACAGTGCAGATGGAGCCCACCGAGGCCTATGAGGTGCTCTGTTACGTGCCTGTGCGGAGCCTACCCTACAACCAGCCTGGGACCTGCTACACGCTGGTAGCGCTGCCCAAGGAAGACCCCACAGCTGGTGAGTTAATCTCCAGATACCCACAGGATCAGAATGAGCTGGGCAGCTTGTACACCAGTCATTTATCTCTCTCTTTTTTTAAAGATTTTATTTCTTTATTTTTAAAGAGAGGGGAAGGGAAGAAGAAAGAGAGGGAATGAAACATCAGTGTGTGGCTGCCTCTTGCACGCCCCCTACTAGGGACATGGCCCTCAGTCGTGTTCCCTGACTGGGAATTGAACCAGTGCCCCTTTCAGAGCGTGGGTTCGCAGGCCCCCACTCAAATCCACTGAGCTACACCAGCCAGGGCTCATTTATCACTTATTAAGAGCTTTTAACTCCTTGATTTCAGTTGTGATGAAAAGAAGAATGGCTAAGTTCTGGGTACTTTTCATTTTCTCCTCATAGGACCTATGGGGATAAGTACTGCTATCCCTATTCGTAGATGAAGAAACCGAAACTTGCGTTAAATGGCTTGTCTAAGTTCAAACGGCTGGTAAGAAGCAGAACCCAAGTCTATTGGGTCCTCAAACCAGTACCCTTTTATTATACCATGAAAGAGTACAAAGACAGATAAAACACCAAAACATCCCAAATCTTTTCCTTCCAAGGAAACCACCAGCTTCTTTTTCCAACCTGTGAAAGTGAGCCTGCTACTATTATGTGGATGTAGCCATCCTGTGTCATTTCTGCTTTCTTCTTCCCCCCAAGGGGACGCCTCAAACCCATGACTTAACTGTCATGCCCTTCAACAAGGTGTTGCCTTCTGTACAGATTTATGTGGTTGGATGGCATGTTGTCACTACTGATAATGTGGCAAAGGTCTAGAGAGCCAGCTGTTGTCACCTACCCTGTGAAAGAGCTCATCCCCTGTAGTAGCTAGGGATATCTTGACCACACAGCCTTCCTTTCCCACAGTGGCCTGCACGTTCAGCTGCATGATGAAGTTCACTGTCAAGGACTGTGACCCTACCACTGGGGAGACTGATGATGAAGGCTATGAGGATGAATATGTGGTAAGAAACTAGGGTCAGGAGGCTCAGTTTTGTGCCTGAAGCTGAGAGCAACGCCCTCCAGAAGCAGACAACCAGACTTGAAGCATTTTCTTGCTGTTTTGGGCTTTATAGTTCTCTTTGAAAGAAATTTTTTTTTTTGTTTGTTTGTTTAAGTCTGGAATTTTATTTTATTTTATTTTTAACGATTTTATTTTATTTATCCAACCCCTCTATAAAAGTTGGGTGAGTTTGCATCTGCTAACCAGTCTTTTTGTATATTGATTCCGTCTTTCTGAGCTTAGATGGAATCATTCTGGCGTTTGACCATGGCACAGTGGCTCAGTGCCGCCTGAGTGTAAACCATGATGCTCAGTTTGGGGACAGAAATTGTTAGAGCTCCTTATAACTAGAGGGCCAGTCACTGTGCAATACGACTGATATCACTGTGTGTTGTGTTGTGTTATCCTAGAACCAGTGTTGAGGAAGCACCTTCCCTGAGCCAACAATGACCCAAATGGGCAGGAGCTACCCTAGGACCAAGTGAGCTCCTTAGCAGAGCTGGGTCTGAGGTGTTTCTCCTACTGTTGAGCCTAAGTCCTCCTTACGCACACCTTAAACATCTGCAAAAGTTGGTGCTCAGTGGAGATCTGTTGGTTGAATGATTGGGAAACCTTTATGTACATTTAGTCCAAGGTGAGGGTGGTAATTATGTGTCGTGTTCAGGGAGCACATAGATAAGATGGAGGTGTGGGCAAATATATGTCAGGCCCAGAAAATACAGCTGAGGTTCAAGGGAGGACCTATAGGAGTGACAGTCATAGGAGTCAAACTGCAATGAATGTTCCTGTACAGTACCTGGATCCTTGAGGCCCTGATTTTAGGCAGGCTTCAGAAGGGATGTGATCTTACATTTAACACCCTCAGGTGAATACTTGGGTCAGAGTGTTTTCCAAGGGAGTACTTGACTGTGAGCACTTCGTGAACAAGTACCCGGTCAAGTCGCTGTGTGTCCTCAGAGCCTGGCAGTGTTCAGCCCCGGGAAGTAACTGCTCAGTGTATTTCAGGAAGGTGGGAGCACTGAGTTCAGAGCAGAGGCCCAGAGGTGTGCAGAGCAAGTACTCTCTGCTTGAGGGATGTGCCTAACTTTCAACTTCCGTCTCCCCAGCTGGAAGATCTAGAAGTCACTATAGCTGATCACATTCAGAAGGTTATGAAGCTGAACTTTGAAGCTGCCTGGGATGAGGTAGGAGATGAGTTTGAGAAGGAGGAAACATTCACCTTATCTACCACCAAGACTCTTGAAGGTAAAATCCTTGGCTACTATCGAAGTACTTCTCATATTCCCTCCCGGACCCTTCTTCTCTGGGATCCAGGGCCATGACTACAACACATACTTCAGATGCTACTTCATTAAAAGCCCCTCAGAGCAGGGTTACGGGATGGAGGAGCTGTGATGGCACAGAGGAGGCAATTTATGTGGCTTAACGAATACAAAGTAATATTGAATGTAAACTAATTGAAAAAAAGATATGTAGCTTAATGATACTAGGATTTCTCCCTACAGAGGCTGTGGGAAATATTGTGAAATTCCTGGGAATGCACCCTTGTGAGAGGTCAGACAAAGTGCCCGATAACAAGAATACCCACACGTTACTCCTGGCCGGTAAGCAACATTTCCTGTTGGGAAGGGCCTGGGTCGTTTGTAGCCTGGATGCCATTGCATCCTGGGCTGTGGGCTCCCACTGGGAGCACAGGGAGTCCAAATTCCTGGTGTTGAAAATTCAAAGTGGTGGCAACTTCCAGTCAACATGGAGGTATAGATAGACACACTTAGCCTCCTTGCACAACCATAAACATCACAACTAACCTCAAAATGAAAAACACCCAGAACTGCCAGAAAATCGAACTGTATGGAAGTCTGACAAACAAAGATTAAAAGAAACCATATTCATCCAGACCAGTAGGAGGTCCAGAGACAGGGAGCCGGGGCAGAAAGGGCTCAGTGTGGCAACAGTGAGGCAGCCAGAGGAACACGTCATCCCACATTTATGTATGGTGGATGAAATTAGGAGGGATACCTTGGGAGCAAGTGATCCCAGCCCCAGGCCAGACTGTGCAGCCCAGGGTTCCAGCATCAGGAAAATAAAGCCTTATACCTTCTGGCTGTAAAAACCAATGGGGGTCAGGGTGGCAGAAGAAACCGCCAGTCCCTTGGAAGAGGTAGTAGTTTAAAGGGCCCACACAGTCCTAGAACGAATACAAACTCATCACTCTGGAAACCATCACTGGGACAGCAGCTAGACGGGAAACCAGTCGCATATGGAAAGGGGGTGAAGTGATTGGAAAAAGCGCAAGTGTCGAGCCTCAACAGCCATCAACCTCTCTCCAACCCCTCCTCCACATGTAGAGCCAAAAAGTGGTGAAGTGGATTGCCCTACCCTGGCAAATACCTAAGGCTCCACCCTGTACAACTTAACAGGTACACTAAGAAAGTCACAGCAGCTCTATATAATACACCGGGAGGATGCCAAATGAGGAGACAAATATGGCCTAGAGAGTTCTGGCCAAGATGGAGGCGTAGGTAGAAACGCTTTGCTTCCTCAAACAACCAAAAGGAGGATAACAACCAATCTAAAATCAATAAACAACCAGAAGTGCCAGAAAATCAAACTACATGGAACTTCAACAACCAAGGAATTAAAGAAACAACCAGACCAACCAGGCTGGTAAGATGGGCAGATGGAGAGAACCCACGGAAAGGTGGTGGACCAAGCAGGCGGGGCTGGCTGAGAGAAGCCACATCGAGGTGGTGGATCGTGTGGGAGGGGCTGGCTGAACGGGAAACTGAGACTCAGAGCTGACTGGACAACAGCGGGGGTTGCCACAGTGGGAGAAACTCCCAGTCTCACAGGAGAGTCTGTTGGAAATTGGGGCCAGAGCCAAGCAGGCGAGCTGCATTGTTCCCTCTGTGGCCCCTCCCCCACAGACAGCGCCACAGCACAGCAAGGAAGGTGGCCCTCCCTGGTGAATACCTAAGGCCCTGTCCCCTTACAACTTAACAGGTGTGCTGAGACAAAGAAATAGGACCCAAATGAAAGAACAGAGCAAAACTGCAGAAAGAGATCTAAGTAAGGAGCCCTGGCTGGTGTAGCTCAGTGGATTGAGTGAGGGCCTGCGAACCAAAGGATCACGGTTCAATTCCCAGTCAGGGCACATGCCTGGGTTGCAGGCCAGTTCCTAGCAGGGGATGCACTAGAGGCAACCATACGTTGATATTTCTCTCCCTTCCTCCTTCTCTTCTCCTCTAAAGATGAATACATTTTAAAAAATTAAAAAAGGAGATCTAAGCAAAGAGGAGATCGCCAACCTAGCTGATGGAGAGTTCAAAGCCCTGGTAATCAAGATGCTCACAGAACTGATTGAGCTTGGTTAAAAAATGGAAGAACAAATGAAGGATCCCCAAAGTGAAATAAAGCAGAATGTTCAGAGAACCAACAGTGACAGGGAAGAAACCAGGGCTCAAAGCAATGATTTGGAACAAAAGGAAGAAATAAATATTCAACTGGAACAGAATGAAGATACAAGAATTCAAAAAAATGAAGAGATGCTTAAGAACCTCTGGGACAACTTGAAATGTTCCAATATCTGAATTATAGGGGTGTCAGAGGGAGAACAACAGGAAGAAATTGAAAATTTATTTAAACAAATAATGGAGAACTTCCCCAATCTGGCAAAGGAAAGACTTCTTAGGATGTCCAGGAAAGTCAGAGAGTCCCAAAGAAGTTGGACCCAAAGAGGAACACACCAAGGCACAACATCATTAAGTTACCAAAGATAAAATATAAAGAGAGAATCCTAAAAAATGCAAGAGGAAAGGATAGAGTTACCTACAAAGGAGTTCCCATAAGACTATCAGCTGATTTTTCTCAAAAGAAACCTTACAGGCAAGAAGGAGCTGGGAAGAAGTATTCCAAGTCATGAAAGGCAAGGACCTAACTCCAAGACTGCTCTATCCAGCAAAAGCATCATGTAGAATGGAAGGGTAGATAAAGTGCTTCCCAGACAGGGCAAAGCTAAAGCTTAACATTTCAACATATGAAATGTTAAAGGGACTTTTTTAAGAAAAAGAAGATAAAAACTATGAACATTAAAATGACAACAGACTCATGGAAGTGCAGGAAAATGGCCACAGGGAAAGACCAGGTGATGGTACTTGGCCTCGTGGCCGTTAGCCTGATCATCTTAACCTACTACACTGCTGGGTGATTCTCTTGGTCCCTAGCACCACCAATTTAGGGCAAGTGCTCCATAAACAACTATTAAATAAGTGAAGGAAGGAAACAAATCAAGGCACACAAAATGCCATCATCTTAAAGAAAAGCAAATGTCCCAGTGGTTTGATTGGGGTCAGCCCCTGAGATGGTAAAGGTGGAAGGTAGGGTTTGGAGGAGCTGAGCAAGGCTGGGAATCCACACCAGAGCTCTTCCAACAATGCCAGCCACTCATTGACAGCCAGCGTGTTATCCACAAATGTTTCCTGTCCTGAGCCCATGCAGTTGCCACCCCACTAGCGGCTGGCCCGCGGCTGCACCTGTGTGTGGGAGTGTTTCATCATCTATGATGCTGAAGAAGCAGATGGTGACCAGGAAGGCTCAGTGAGGGCCAGGGAGAATGACATTGCCGACCCCTTCTCTACCACTCCAGGGCACACCAAGGGTGGGGTCCCACAGGACTTGTCCAGGCATTGCCACCCCCTCAAGCATGGCTGCCCTGGAGATGCCCCTGAGGGATGGAGCCATTCACCTCTGACTGACCAGAACCCCACTCCTCCCCTCTCACTCTTCCAGAGCCAGGAGGGGGAGTGCCTGGAAGTCTCCCTCTCTCCCTTTTCTGGCTCAGGGTCTGAAAGATGCTTGTTTTCCCTACCTCGCCTTCATATCCCCTGTTACTTTTTCCTCTGGGTTTTGCCCTCCTGCCTCAGTTTCCCTCCTGTTACTTGCTGATGTTTGAAATTGGCAGGTTCTGAGACATCACCTGGCCCGTCCCCACATTTCCTTTTCCTCCATGGAGATAGCTTTCCCAATTCTGACATAGCCTGGGACCCCACAGGACTTCTGGATCTGGACAGCCCAGGGAAAGGACTGACAGGCCTTGGGACCAGCACCAGTCTCCAGGGCACATTAAAATGGTAACCGCAGGCCCTCAGACCTACTTCTCATGTAGGCCCAGCCCCTCAGCCCCTAGTACTGGCCTATTGAGGATAGCTGGACAATAAATATGGATGGTGTGTTTTGAAAGAAATAAAATGACAACAAACACAATTACCAACAACTGAGTCTAAAAAACAAAAACTAAGCAAACAACTAGGACAGGAACAGAATCAGATAATGGAGATCATTTGGATAGTTAGCAACTGGGGGAGGGGGGGGAAGGTGGGGCATGAGGAAAAGGTACAGTGATTAAGAAGCGCAAATAGAGCCATGGCTGGTGTAGTTCAGTGGATTGAGTGCGGGCCTGTGAATTAAACGACCGAGGTTTGAGTCCCAGTCAGGGCACATGCCTGGGTTGCAGGCCAGTTCCCAGCAGGGGACGCATGAGAAGCAACCATACATTGATATTTCTCTCCCTCTCTCCTTCCCTTCCCCTCTAAAGACAAATAAAGAAAAAATCTTTTTAAAAAAGAAGCACAATCAGTAGGTACAAAATAGACAGGGATGTTAAAAATAGTGTTGGAAATGGGGAGGCCTAATAACTTATATGCACTACCCATGGACATGAACTAAGGTGGGGGGATTGCTGGATGGAACAGGATTATCAGGTGGAGGGAGGCAAAGAGGGAAAAATTTAGACAATAGCATAGTCAGTAAAATATACTTAAATTCACAAAGTAAAAAAAGGCCTGCAGTGAAATGGCTCCCTCCTGACCCCTGCTGCCAATCATCCAGTTCCCTTCCAGTGGGCGACCATTGTTACTGTTACAAACAATGCCAGTATTTCCTTCCAGCAATTTTTAAAAATATTTTTAAATTTATCTTTAGAGAGAGGGGTGAGGAGGGAGAAAGAGATGGAGATAAACATCAATGTGGGGATCTGGCCCACAACTCAGGCATGTGCCCTGACCGGGAATGTACCTGGCAACTTCTTAGTCCATAGGCCGGCACTTAATCCACTGAGCTACACCAGCCAGGGCTGCTTCTAGTGATTTTATGGATATAAAAGCTAATATGAAGCTAAAAAGGGAAAGCTAATATTTACCTTTTTAATTCAAATGTGTGTCTCAGTTGGGGCATTGTCCTGTAAACCAAAAGGTTGTGGGTTCAATTCCCTGCCAGGGCACATGCCTAGTTGACAGGTTCAGTCCCTGGTCAGGGTGCATACAAGAGACAACTGATCAGTGTTTCTCTCCTTTTCTCTCTTCCTTCCCTTCTGGGTCAATGAGCGTGTCCTCAGGTAAGGGTAAAAAAATTTAAAAATAAGTAAATTTTAAAAATCCAAATGTTTATGTACATATGGTTTTATTTTTCACTTGACAGTGCATCTTGGAAATCTTCCCTGTCAACACCGAGAGTTTCCTAATTGTTTAAGAAATTGTAGTAAAATATACATAACATCAAATTTCCTATTTTATCCATTTTAGGAACAGTTCAATGGCATTAAGTATATTCATATTATTGGGCATTTATTGCCATTATCCATTTTCAGAACTTTTTTTTAATGTTTCCAAACTGAATCCTCATTGTTTTGGTAGCTGCCTGAAACTCCATTATGTGGATATACCATAATTTTATAAAACGAGCCTGCATGAATGAACATTTAGATCGTTCCAGTCTTTTGATATTACAACCAATGTTAAAGTGAATAATCAGATACACATGTGTACATACACACACATACTTTATTTTGCTTGTGTGCACTGAGGTCTAATTACATTTCTCCTTTTGATAAATGTTTCCCATTGCCTTCCATAGAAATTGTGTGTCTTTCTTCTCATACTCTGGACAATGCAGTGTGTTATCAAACTTCATACGACCTTTGCCAGTCTGGGTGGAAAATGCTGTCTTGGTATAATTTTAGTTTACATTTCTAGTGTATTGAATGACATTAAGCATCTTTGCAAACGTGAAGTACCATTTGTATTTACTTCCTGTGTTGTGAATCATTTTCATATTTGTCTAATTTTCTAATAGGAATGGAATTTTAAGCGCTCGTCATGGAAATTTTTGAACACAAAAAAATTGAATAGTACAATGAACCCCCCATGTGCTCATCTTCCAGCTTCAACAGCTATAGCATCTATAGCCCTACTCATTGTCTTCCTCACCAGATTATTTTAAAGCAAATTACAAATATAGCATTGTATATGTAAATCTTTTGTATCTGTATGCTCCTCTAAGAGATAATGACTCTTTATTTTAGGGGTGGATACAATTATCACATTTACAACAGTGAACAGAAGGAAATAGATTTGCGTGTGTGTGTGTGTGTGTGTGTGTGTGTGTGTTTATAAACAGGGTTGGGAGGTAGCTCTCTGCTTCAGTGCCCTGCTCACAGCTGACAGTCCCTAAACCCATGTTTCTGGCCACAGTGAAGCAACCCGGTCCCCTGGGTGTTGCTGACACCTGCTCTGTGGTTTGATCATGGTGGGGCTGTCCCTTCATCTGTGCTCTTAGATTCAGCCAACATGTGTGAGAGCCTCTGAGATACCAGGGAAACCCTTCTATGTCCACTAATTCATTTGATCTTTGGCAGAAGCTTCAAATATGATTAGTATTATCTCTTCCACTTGTTGAGGATACTAAAGCCCAGAGAGGTTAAGGGACTTGTGCTAGGCCTCACTCAGAGATTTTAGCCCAGTTTTCCTGTTCCCAGGCCCACTTTTCACTTCACCACCCAGAGCTGCCCTGATTACTTGCTGCAGATGCCACTTAAGCGTAACCTCTGCAGCCGCCTTCTGCCTTACGCACCTGTATTTCTCTCTTCTAGGTGTGTTCCGGGGTGGTCATGACATCCTGGTGCGCTCCCGGCTGCTGCTTTTGGACACAGTTACAATGCAGGTGACTGCCAGAAGTTCAGAGGAGCTGCCAGTGGACATCATCTTGGCATCTGTGGGCTGAGGCCACCCTGCATAGACCCTACTCCTACCCTTACCCCCCAACACTATGCAGAATTCAGACCCTCCTCCTGTACCCAGTGGAAACTCCTTCCTAAGCCTCTGTATTAAAAAATGATTAGGAATCATTTTTAATGTAACCTTTACCCCAGGATTGTTAGGGGTAACTTTTTTTAAAAGGATAATGTTGGCTTCTGTTGGAACTTGCTGCCCCACCTGCCACGGAAGGACATCACAAGCCAATAGAATGCTCGCATCTCTTGAACTTATCCCCAGAGAAGTCATCTTATCCCTATAAATAAATCAGCACGTATTTACTGAATGACTGACTTCTGCAGACTCATGTTTAGGGTCTCCGCCTTCCCCTTTTGGCCTCCCCACAACCAAGAACACCTATCCCCTGTCCATCCATAGCAGCCAAAGGGTTGCCCTGAGGCAGGACCCTCTCCTACTCAATCATCTCTGTCCAAGCCCCACACCCAGAAACAGGAGCAGTGCAGGTTTGCTGAGGGAATGACGCCAGCTGACAGGCTTTGAGTGCATGCATTTATTCTTGCATTTTCACAAATACGAGGTGAAAGATGATAGGTGGAGGTCCCACCATCAGGTCTGAAGTAGAATGTGCGCTGGAATTTACCTGCTCCTGCTTTGGTCCAATTCAGGGATGCACAGAAGGGAACAGCCTTTGTGCTCCAGATGCAGAAATCCGTTTTATCCCCCAAGGAAGCAGGCTCAGAGGCCACCTTGGCTGTATTTGTAAACTCAAGACAGGTGGTTTTACCAACTCTGTGGCTGAAATACAGCTGCAAAGACCATTTTTAAAAATCCAGGCATGTCATGGGCTGGTGTAATTCAGTGGGCCTGCAAGCCAAGGGGTCGCCGGTTCATTTCCCAGGCAGGCTTGGGAGTGTTCGAGAGGCAGCCACACGTTGATATTTCCCTCTTTCTAAAAATAAGTAAAATGCTGTTTTAAAAACCAGGCCTCATCCTTAGAGACCACAATGGGTAAAGGGGAGAAGGTGAGGGCCTGGAGAGGGCTCATTCTGGTGCCCACTGAAGTTAAAAGTAACGTTCGATTCATGAAAGCTTTTCTGATGGTCCAATATTTGCCCCAAACTATGAGATAGTTTGTAAGACTGTGAAGTAAAATGGTTTCCGATTTCACCCCTACCATGACCTGGTGCCCTACAGTTATCTAGTATCGCTGCCAGCGTCGTTGGAACGAGGCTTTGTCCTTGTGGATTCTTTCCTAGCCCCGTTCCTTCGCTTTGCTGTAGAAGGGCAGTTAACCCCGCAGGGGCGGGGGTGGGCAGACGAACGTGGCGGAAAGTGGAGCTCCAAGAACCCTAGTATGAAGGAGTCCGCAAAGGCAACCCTGGCCCCCTGAAGCACTTAGAGAAGACTGAGATCCCAGGGACCACTTTCCCTCGTCATGATGAGCGAGAGAAAGAAACCTCAACTGCCGGGCGTTAGGGATATCAAGGGAGCCACCCGGTACTTGGAGGTGGGGCTAGGCTACGTCGCTGGGGCGGGGCCAGGGCCGCGGCCTGCGGAGTTTAAGGGCGGAGAGTGACGCTGCCTGCCCGCGGGGCCCGAAATAAAATAAAGGTGAGACCCCAGGGGTAGCCGGGCTGAGTTAGAGCGAGGTGACGTACGCTGCTAGAGCTGGCCGGGGTGGGGGTGAGGCGACACTGGCGGCTGACTGGGGCCAGGGGCGGAGGTGGGGGGTGAGGAGACCCTGGAGGCCCGTGGACGCCGAAGTGGGGAGGTGGGGTAGGACCAATGGCGGGCCCTCAGCCCTGGGGCGGAGGGCCCAGGTGACGCCAGCGGGCGGCCTTGGGGCCACCTTGATGCCGAGACTTGTTCCGGAGGTGGGGAGTTGTGGCCTGGGGGGGGTCCCTGGTACTGGAGAGTAGAGGAGCCACAATGGACAAGAAAGAGGCTAAGTTTAGATACTACCCAGGGGTGGCATGTGGTTGCCATCATCGGGATTAACTGGTGCTCGCTTGATATGAGGCTCTAATTAATCCCAGGAGGGGACAGAAGGAAAGGAGAGTGAGGACGAGACAATATGGACAAAAAGAGTCACCCAGAGGAAGGAGCTAGTGGCTCAAACCTTCTCCTAATGTTTTGCAGTCTAAAGGTTACGAGAGGCTGCGTTGAAGAATGTGTGGGCGAACATCCTGCCATTTACCTATAGACGTTCTCACAAGAGCTTGTGCCTATCAGGATCGGCAGGGCCAGCAGCGGCTTCCAGAGTGGAGACATCCTGACAAGTACTGCCCCTCCTACAACAACAGCCCTCAATCAAATAGCCCAGTGCTGGTGTCTCGACTGCACTTTGAGAAGGTAATCACTTTATCTGCCTGGTGATTTTCTACTTCTACCTAGATAACTTTTAAACAATGACCCTTAAACAGCGTGGGAAGGAGAGGCTGGGTAGGGACGCTAATAATCTCCGCACCCCTACAAGTCTGAAAATCGACGTATAACAACTTTCGACTCTCCAAAAATTTTACTAATAGCCTGCAGTTGACCGAAAAAGCCTTACCAATAACACAAACAGTAGGTTAACATATATTTTGTATGTTGTATGTATTATATATTCTTACAATATAGTAAGCTAGAGAAAAGAAAATGTTACTAAGAAAATCATAAGGAAAGTACATTTACAATGTTTATTGAAAAACAAATCTGCATATAAATGGACCCATGCAGTTCAAACCCGTGCTATATTTGGTTTGGTGTGTAAAAACAGTCCTTATTTGACCCCCAGTTGAGAACCACTCTGGGCCTCATTGAAATGAGTTTTATTGGTATCTTCTAATCTTGTAAGATAATTCAGTATTCTTCGGGCTCAATTTAAGTGCCTTCTTTATAGACATTTTCCCATAATGCATGTCAAATTTATATAACTCTTGTATCTGAATACATTTTTTTCAATATTTTATTTATTTTTTTTGGAGAGAGGGGAAGGAAGGGAGAAAGAGCAGAGAAAGATCAATGTGCGGTTGCCTGTCATGCGCCTCCCTACTGGGGACCTGGTCTGCAACCCAGGCACGTGCCCTGACTGGGAATCGAACTGGTGACCCTTTGTTTCACAGTCCGGCACTCAATCCATTGAGCCATACCAGCCAGGGCTGAATACATTTTTTAAGACAGCACCTTTGCAACCTCAGTGATCATCAGGGTCATTTGAGTATCTTTTAAAAAAGAAAAAGATTTCAGTGTCCCGTACCAGTTGTGCTGAATCAGAATCTCTAGGCCTAAGGCAAAATTAAGACCAGCTAATCTAAAATACCTCTAATGTTTCTTGACCACTGAAGTTACTATTCTTTCTGCTTGTGTTTTTAATCTTTCTTTGTTTATCTTTTACTAAAGTTAGAAACAGATGTATTTCGTGTGGTTATCTGAAGTTTAATTACTTTCATTCTGTTTATAGCATTTACCCACTGTAGTGTTGGAGTGACCAATAATATATAATCATGTTTTCGTTCTTTGCTTTATTTTTATTACAAGAATGCATGTGATAAAAATGTTTCACTTCAGAAGTTAATAGTTTCTCCATATCTTTTTTAAAAATGTATATGTTACATAAATATCCTTGATATATTTTTAAAAACATGATTGTTTCCATGCTGGATTTTTATTCTTTTTGATCCATAATGCTTAAGTTACTTTATAAAGCTGATTATACCACAGCTATGTACTCTTCAGAACTCTTGTGATAATGTGGTTGTCAAAAAAGACTCATTTCTGCATCACAGGGCTCACATTATTTTGAAGTAAACAAACAAATAACATTGACCTTTTTGGTAAATGGAGCTATTTACATAAAATAGTTTATTCTTAAGCCATTTAAGAAAGCTTTTTTTTTTTTTTATGAGAGGATAATCAAAATAAAGTTAATATCAAAGGGAACCTTGACTGGGAAAGGAAACAGTAAAACATGTTTCAAAAGAAAGTATAACTTGAAGTAAAAAGAGAGAAGGAGTAAGTGTATAAAATATTCTCTTTTAGCCTTGGTTCCTTCATACCACCTCTTTAGAATTATGCAATGAATGTTAGCTAGAAGAAAAATTTGTCTAGCAGATATAAAGGCAGAAGAGTAGAAAGATTGTTACTTGTCGTAGGTTGCCCAGTCTGCTGTTTGATAGAGCTGGGACTGGGGTCCAGACCAGTGTTCCCACTCAAGTGGATGTTTCCCAGAACTAGGAATGGGGAAGATAGAGCCCCTGGCAAGTGTAGCCCTGCTTTTCTGTCAGGGGTATGAATTTGCTGTTGATGGGTGTGATGACTCTACATCTTTAATAAATTTTATTAAGATTGCTAGGGTTTCATAATTTTAATAAATAGTTGAGGTTTTTTTTTTTTTCAAACCTGTAAATCATAAAGCAAAATTAGACTGCCAGCCAAGATGGAGGCATAGGTAGATATGCTTTGCATCTTGCACAACCAGAAGAAGGACAACAACCATTTAAAAAGAAAAAACAACCAGAACTGCCAGAAAATCGAACTGTATGGAAGTCCGACAACCAAGGAATTCATCCAGACTGGTAGGAGGGATGGAGATAGGCAGCTGGGGCAGAGAGGGCGTGCAGCAAGGTAAGAGGCTGGCTGACCAGGTGGGCAGGGTGTTGGCTGCCAGAGCAGGCGGTCCCACGTTCATGTGCGGATAAACTGGAAGAAACAACAGGGGAGCAAGACAGACTGCACAACCCAAGGTTCCAAATAAAGTCTTAAAACATCTAGTTGTAAAAACCGGTGGAGGTTGCAGTGGTGGGAGAAGCTCCCAATCTCACAGGAGAATCCATTGTAGGGGCCCACAGGGTCCTAGAATGCACACAAACCCATCCACCCAGGAATCAAACTGGGCCAGTTTGATTATGGGTAGCAGGGCAAGTGTCTGAAAGCTGGGGCAAGAGCCAAGCAAGTAGCATTATTCCCTCTCTGACCGTTCCCCCATATACAGCACTATAACAAAGCAAAGTGGGTTGCCCTATTCTGGAGTATACCTAAGTCTCTGCCCCTGACAATGTAACAGGTACACAAAGAAAAAGAAATATGGCCCAAATGAAATAACAGATCAAAACTCTGGAAAAAGAACTAAGTGCTGAGGAGATAGCCAACCTATCAGATACAGAGTTCAAAACACCAGTAATCATGATGCATGTAGAAATGGTTGAGTATGGTCACAAAATAGAAGAAGGAGTGAAGGCTATACAAAGTGAAATAAAGAAAAATATGCAGAAAACCTACATTGACAGGGAGGAAACCAGGACTCAAATCAACGATTTGGAACAGAAGAAAGAAAGAAACATTCAACAGGAAAAGAATGAGGAAATAAGAATTCAAAAAAATGAGGAGAGGCTTAGGAATCTCCAGGACAACTTTAAACATCTCAATGTCTGAATCATAGGGGTGCCAGAATGAGAAGAGGGTGAATAAGAAATTGAAAACTTATTTGAACAAGTAATGAAGGAAAACTTCCCTAATCTGGTGAAGGAAATAGACATGGAAGTCCAGGAAGCGCATAGAGTCCCAAAGAATTTGGGACACACCAAGACACATCATAATTAAATGGTCAAAGATTAAAGATAAGGAGAGAATCATAAAAGCAGCAAGAGAAAAAGAAACAGTTACCTACAAAGGAGTTCCCATAAGACTGTGAGCTGATTTCTCAAAAGGAACCTTGCAGGCAAGAAGGGGCTGGAAAGAAGTACTCCAAGTCAGGAAAGGCAAGGACCTACATCTAAGGTTACTCTATCCAGCAAAGCTAGCATTTAGAATGGAAAGGCAGATAAAGTGCTTTACCCAGATAAGGTCAATTAAAGGAGTTCATCATCACCAAGCCCTTATTATATGAAATGTTAAAGGGACTTATCTAAGAAAAAGAAGAAGATCAACACTATGAACAGCAAAAATGACAATAAACTCATAACTATCAACCACTGAACCTAAAAAACAAAAACTAAACACACAAGAACAGGAACAGAATCACAGAAAAGGAGATCAAATGGAGGGTTATCAGTAGGGAGAGGGAAGGAGGAGACTGGGGGAAAAGGCAATAAGAAGCATAAATGGTAGGTACAAAATAGACAGGGGGAGGTTAAGAATAGTATGGGAAATGGAGAATCCAAAGAACTTACATGTATGACCCATGGACATGAACTGGGGTGGCGGGGGGAATGCCGTGAGAGGGGCCTGAAGGGCTAATGGAGATAGAGAGGAGGGAAAAAATGGGACAACTATAATAGCATAATACTAAATAATATTATGCTATTATTGCTATTATATTATATGTATTATAATATTGCTATTATATTATATGCTATTATGCTAAATAATATACTGCTATTATATGCATAATAATAGCAGTATACTAAAGTATACTAAAAAAATGAAGCAAAATGAGAACCATTTCAGCCGTTCATTTAATCCGTATCATCAACGGCCAGCACATATGTATAGATTGCAACATTTACATTTGAAACCACTGGTTTGCAAATCACTTCCTTTTTCATTTATCTACCCCCGAGCTACCGGCTCTTCTGGTCACAGTTCAAAAAGATAGAGGAAAAGATGACTAATATTGAGCAATATTTTCAGCATTTTGGCTTCGCAGCTACTTTTTATTGAGTGTTCCCAGTAGAGGGCAGCCTCACATTTAGGTCTGATTTACGATTGTCCAGTGAACACATTCAAGTTAAAGGTAATCACTGGAATTTGTAAGAGTAGGATTTCTCAACCTTACCACTATTGACATTTTGTGTGGGATAATTCTTTGCTATGGGAAGCTGTCCTTTGCATTGCAACATGTTTATCAGTATCACTGGCCTCTACCCACTACATGCCAGTAGCATTGTCCTGGTCATAATAATCAAAAGCATTTCCTGATACTGCCAAATATACCCACTAGGTTTAGACACCACCCCTTCCCACCTGCCCCGGGTTTTGATTGTGACAGTGGTGGGATGGGTGGGTGTCGGAATTGCCCCTTGTTGAGAACCGTAGATGTAAAAGTATTGTCTTACAAATTTCTGATGAGAGATCATTTAGTTGGAGATGTATATATTCATACATACATACATATATATATATATATATATATATATATCTTTATTCTAATTTCTGCTTTGGATAAGGGTCCCTTCTGCTTAAAAGGCACATTTGATTCTGGAAGAAAGGGTTAGGGTTAGGGCCTAAGGCTCTGTGGTTTCACACATTTGTTCTTCTTCCTCCTGTCCCTGATGAGATGAACACTTGGGTTTATGTCCTTTTACATTTCTTCCAGGGTTTTCTTTTTCTTGGTTATACTGCACACATATTACTGTAATTTTTTTTTCTTTTGGCATACAGTTGTCAACCCAAAGTCACTGGGGTCAATTCAAGAGCAACAGGAATCTCCAACTTGGGGTATAGTGAAGAAGAAAATTTTATTCAGTGCAAATGGCCCAACTATAACACAGCACAGCTGTGAAAATAACATGGCTATTTGGTGGCCTTGAGACCAGGCCCCTCTCCAAGTAAACAGCTCTGCTCTTCACTTGTCTGGTCTGCTTCGCTACGGCAAGACATCTCCAGTGTTTCTTTGGTGTTTCAGCTCCAGGAAGAGTAACACAGTCTTCAGTCTTTTGTGGAAAAGAAAAGTGGCTCTCAGAGCCAGAGGGGAGCTAACTTACATGACAAAAGTCCCTGCTCCTGGTCCCTGATTGATCTGTCCTCATGCAAATGAGAATGCCAAATTCTTGCATTTTGGTCCGAAAGCCACTGTCCTGACTGGTCAGAATGGAGCTGCTCTGGTTGGCGGGTGAAGAAGCTGATGGGATATAGCTGCACAGCTCTGATTGGATAGGGAATGCCTCAGTCTTATTGGTTGAAATAAGATCCCAGGAATTCATTTATAAGGGCTAGCTCAGAAGGCAGAAACAGTGCCAGCAGGCAGTGCTGTGCAGGACGCAGGCAGGTTATCGTAGGCTTCTCCCTGAAGTGAAGTTGGCATGAGAATCCCCTGTATAGAAATGACTGGTAGGCTCTGTTTTAAACTTGACCCCATTTAGCCATCTGGAGCCCTTCTTAGTATCTTCTTTCTCAGGGTCCACACATACCTAGGCTGCCTGTCTTTAAAAATGAAACACACACACACAGTTGATCCTCATTTATAGATTCTGTTTTTGCAAATTTGCCTACTTGCTATGTGTATTTGTAACCCCCAAAATAATACTGCTGTTCATTCATGGACAATACAGGTGGTGAATATTTGAGTCACCTGATATACACATTCCCAGCTGAGACTGAATTAGACAAAGCTCTTAAAAAACAAACCGGAAAAAAAAAGAGGAAGTTCTACCTTCTCATTTCAGCTGTTACGTTATAAACGAGTGTCCTTTTTGCCATCTGTTTAGTGTCACTTTTTTGCATTATTGATTTCACCATTTAAAACTCCACCCCCTCGCCCCCCCAAAAAAAAAACTGTTCTCCAGCATAGCCCTGAAGTGCTTGCTGACTGGTAGTCCCAAGTGTAAGGAGCTTATAATATGCCTTACAGAGAAAATACATGTGCTAGATAACCTTCATTCCAGCATGATTTACTGTGCTGTGAGTCATGAATTTAACATTAACGAATCAACAGTATATATGAAATAAAGTATCTTTAAATGGAAACAGAAATAAAACGAGATGACATATTAATCAGTTGATGAAAATATTGTCACCATAGGCTCATGGAAAACTAGTCCTGTATTTCCTCTATTTCCCCTGAGAGTGGAAGTTCAATCTTCACTAGTTCATTGTTTGCAGCACCATTGTAGAACCTGTCGTGAGTAATGAGCATGGACTGTGGGTTGTATGTGTGTGTAGAAAGGGGATTGACTAAAACAGGCAAGATTTTGAGAGAAATGGGACAGGATCTGACCAAGAGCAACAAAAGAGATGCCCTTCTGAGATATCACTATTGATGATTCCTTTCTTGACTTTTCTCATTCTGCTATTTTCTAAGTACTTTTTCTTGGACTCTACTTTTCCCTTCGTTTCTCCTTTTTTCTTTTTGTGCCCCCAGGTTAAATTGTGTGTTAGATTTACTCCCCAAGAAACTTTATACTAATGGCTTTATCAGCTACCTTTATAGTTCTAAAAATACTAAACTACAATTTGTAGCCATATTCCATGCCACACTTTTTTTGAAAAAAAAAAAAACTTTATGTGTAGTAGTTTTCAAGTATGTTTACAATAGCACACTGTTCAAGAGGAAGTCACATCCTTCCAGCACAAAGGTTGAATCACCCCTGAACCCACCCTAGGCCTGAGAGCGCCTTCTGGGATGGGGAGAATTTATGAGAGGGACAGATTTAGGGTTGAATAGGGGCTCCCCAATTTTCTATTAAGAGAGAAAATAAAGCACAAATAGGGGGAAGAGGTGATAGACAGCTGATAGCTAAGCAGAGGAGTGCCCAGAATTGGGGGAAGGAACGCATGCCACACATTTTAATAACTCTGCAAGGAAAGTATTATTCACTCTATTTGACAGAAAAGGAAAGTTGAGGGTCTAGGAAGTTGAAACTAGTCCAACTTCATAAGTAGCAATGAAAGGTTTTTTGAAGCAGGGTCTTACAAAGGCCTTGTTGTTTTCCTCTATACCAGAGGTTGGCAAACCACAGCCCTCAGACCAAATCTGACCCACTGCCTGTTTTTATAAATAAAGTTTTCTTTTTTTTGGGGGGGGGGTTCTTTATTTTTATTTTTATTTTTTATTTTTTGACCTTTTTTTTTATTGATTATGCCATTGCAGTTCTCCCATTTCCCCCTTCATTCCCCTCCACCCTGCACACCCCCTCCCACCCACACTCCCCCTCTTTAGTTCATGTCCATGTATCATAAGTTCTTTAGCTTCTACATTTCCCACACTACTCTTGCCCTCTCCCTGTCTATTTTCTCCCCACCGTCTATGCTACTTATTCTCTGTACCTTCTCCCCACCCTCTCCTC
>PVKM010012640.1:0-31317 GCA_004027735.1 Carollia perspicillata | reverse complement strand
CATGATTCATGCAGAGAAGTGTGTGTGTATAAAACCAAACGTTTAATGCCACTTATTGGAGAGATTTTATTCACATTAGAATGTTTCATTGTCATCTCCATAAGCACTTTATATTCTAAATTCAGTATTTATTTGAGTATATTATCCAGTTAACAAAATTATTTCATAGATATGGAGTAGACAGGATAACAAAATATAGCAATTTAATGTAGCAAATATAACCTATTGGTTCTAGAAATGGCTTTATGGCCAGCTTTGCTCAAGCTCTCCTCACCATTCCACCTCCTGCCCTTTCTTAGCTTTATAAATCTCCTCCCTCTCCCCCGGCCACTGCTGATGTTAACAGGAGAGGGCATCTGACTCAAGAAATACCAAAAGAAACTGATACTTAGAATTCAACTCAATGAATGGACTATGAAGCCTGAGAACAAAGTGTTTGAACTTGCTATTATCTCTAGAATGCCCTAAGTTTAGAACCATACTGAGTATGGCCAAGTTTATTGTAGTCCTCATTATTTGATTAAAGAGAAATTCTTCTATGCATTTATATTAAACCCCAACTTCAGTTATTCTAATTACATAGAGTTATGGTCTTTGAATAAGAGTCCCTGACTGAAATAATTACTGTATCCCATTGAGAAATTTGGCTTTGCATCAGACATCTTTAAATCAATAATAGTTTTAAACAAAAGTTGGGTCTTGCACCATGTGGTATTTAAATTCTAATAAAGTTGATTCTAAGTTTCTGATTTAAAGCTTTGGTTTGGAAGAAACCAGACATTTACCTTTTTGATAATTCATGATTTAAGAAAATGTTAAACAAATATATATTATGAAACAGTGCATTAGTCACTTCCATTTTATAGAATAAACCATTCCAGGGGTGTCCAACCTATGGCCTCATAGGCTGCATGCATCCCAGGGTGGCTATGAATGCAGCCCAATACAACATCATAAATTAAAACATTATAAGATACTTAAAACATTATAAGATTTTTTTGTGTGATTATGTGTCACAATGTATTTAATGTGTGGCCCAACACAGCTCTTCTTCTTCTGGTGTGCTCCAGGGATGCCAAAAGTTTGGACACCCCTGCTAGGCCATCTGAGCTCTAGTATCTCTAAACTAAAATGGAAGGAGAAAGTTCTCCTCTACTTATAATAAAACATTGATGTTGGCTGTAAATTAAACAAAGAAGTTACAATATAATTGCAGAATTTAAGCATTTTCTTGGTATTCTCAGATATTCCACTTTGAACAAAATGCGATCATATAATTGATGAGAATCTTTGGCTTGTTCATATATCCATCTTACGCATTATAAGAAGGTAATCAGCAGGTATTTAGAGCAGATTATTTAGGCAGGCATTTTAATGCATTAGCATGTAAACTGTGGTCAAGTTATTTCAACTCTGACTCAACATCTTTGTTTATACATTGAACAAATAGAGCTATTTCACATTACGCACTGGTCTCATTCATTCATAACTACTTCCTACAATTTTCAGCTGGAAAATTCAATATCCTGCATACATACATATTTTACACCTCTTATTTTAAGAGAAGTCATTACATTAGCAAGTTCAGAAAAATAAGACACGAGTATTGTATTGCAGCTAAAGTCTTATAAAATATCTGGCGTCATGCTTTTCTCATTCACACCTTCCTCCTTTTGCTGCCTGAAATTTGAAATTAGATCCTGCAGTTTACAGATGCTGCACTGTTTGTCCAGATTCCGCTTTCTAGAAGTCATTCCTCAATATTCCAGGGGTATTGTCCCCTTGGGAAGACTTAGTCACCTGGACCAAGGTTCCATCAGATTTTCACAGCAGCCTGCATCCAATGAGTGATCTGACGACATGGTACAAAGGTTCAATCCGTTAACGCAGGACAGCCCAATGAAGGCCATCATGGCTGCAGAGCTGCCTGTAATGTAAGGCGAAATCTTGTAACAGCATCACAGCCCAACACCCCATTTGCTCACTACTGCTTCCTCCCCTTCTTTCCAAGTTTAGACTTCAAAAGTAATCTCTGATAAATCCACATCACTGACTCAATTTCAGAAAAATCTAAATGGAATCAGGTAACTTGAAAATTATACCACCCTTCAGGCTCAAGAAAAGTGGCCAGAGTTGCTAAGGACTTCATGCAGTTCTGGAAGAATAACCTGTATCTTATTTATATTTCTGTTATGATAAAGCTCTATTACTTATAAGAAAATTTAATCCTAAAAAATCAGTAAGTATTTAACATGCTGTTTTAAAATGACAAGATCTAACATTTCTAAATTACCTTACAGTGAAAAGGATAGAAAATTTTCTCAATAACAATTACCATCATTCTTGAATGTTACATTATATCTTATATCATTGTACATAAAATAATTATTGAGATATTGAGCTCTAGTGGGTGTGGTTCAGTGGATTAAGTGTCAGCCTGTAAACCAAAGTCACAGGCTTGATTCCCAGTCAGGGCACATGCCTCAGTTACAGACCAGGTCCCCAGTTGGGGGCACATAAGAAGCAGGCACACACTGATGTTCTCTTCCTCTCTTTCTCCTCCCCTTCCCCTCTCTCTAGAAATGAATAACCTTTTTGAAAAAAAAATAAAATATTGATTGAAGTACTAAGATGATTAATTTTATTAATAATGAATAATTTAAAGGTTTTTTTACCTAAATCATATGTATCATTTAGTTATAAATATAAAATAAATACATTTAAAATATTTAATTCTTAATAAAATTTAGAAAGATAAAAGAATTTAGATTTCAAGCCAAGACACGGATGTAAAAAACCAGAGCATGAGTTTCAACTTGATTTAAACCGTGGCTCTGACACTAATGATTATGTGACCTCTGACAAGCTACCTAAGCTCAAAACTCCCATTTCTTTGATTCTAAAATGAGTAAGATACTTACTTTTCATTAAAATATCATGGTTATTGAGCCAGATCCAACATGTAAGGACCATATATACTCATATACTTTACCCCTCCAAAATTAGCTGGAGTTGTCAATATTATCAAAGTTATACCATTTTCAGCTTACTAACTGAGAGTGACTTTGGTATGGAACACTGTTTTCTAATGAAAATATAACAACCCTTCCCAACTTTGAAGCCTGTGACAAATACCTATTTATTCTTTGGTATTCTCGCGGTTTTGTGGACTTTAGTACATATTGTCTTAAATATTTATTGAATCTTTCAAAAAGATTTTGAAGGAAATCCTGATTACTACACTTAAAAGCAGTAAGTCAGCCTCTAATTTCTCAAATCAGCGTTCTAAAATATCACTTGAGTCCTGTAGGCTCTTCCTTTGTTGATGAGCTTTCAGGGAATTAAAGTGAAAAGGGCTTAGCATACAGCAGCTAAAAACCAAGTGTTGATAAAACACTTTCTTACAATGAAAAATCCTCATTGTGATCAAACAGATTGTTTTATTGAAACTAATTATTTTAGCTAAAAGTTAATGAAGAATGTGGGTAAATTTAAAGGTAGAAATCAATGGCTGTTTAATGTATGCACATAGGCAAGAGAGGAAAAACACTAAGGGATGAGCTGGCCAAAATTATAGAACAGGATACCAGCACACGCATAGCTAGATAGTAGACCTAGTGACTAACCCAGTATTTGATCCCAACATTAAGAAAAAACAAGTTTAATTGAAATAATTTTCCTCACCTAGACCTTCTCTATTTAAAAATGATAAACAATGATGATGATATTACATAAAGCAAATAACGGAAAGAGAAGAATGGAAAATAGCCATTTTATTTCCTGATGATGAGATCATTCTTTATCTTAGAGGTAGCTCAGTGTCAGATCTAATTGCTTTTCTATTTCAGTACTTATACATCAGAGGCCATTCAAGAGACAAGAAAAAATAGAACAATTTACTTATAAAAATTGTAATGTAAAGAATTTTTAACTAATAGCCAGGGGTTAATTGTGAGTGGCTAAAAATTTAAAAAATACTCATTAATGAATAAGGCAGCAATTTTAACCTCATTAATCACATGGCACACATAAAGAAATTACTAAAATTCTGTGGCACACCAAAAAAATATAATGTATATTTTTGCCAGTCTGACAAAGAAAACACAAAAACGCAAACTAGGTATAATTTTGATTAATTCAAACAGTTATTTGAACAGCTATTGTGCTGGCTGTTGTCATTTTTTAATCTGCCAATCTAAGGAAAGAGAAGTAGTGCCCCTGACCAAATAATCAGGTATTGCATGTTTTAAAAATTCTGGCAGGACACCAGTTGAAATTGCTGGAATAGAGGAATATCAGATATAAGGAAGAACCACTCCCTTGATGGCTGAAACAGAGAAAATGAGGAAGAAACAAACGGAAAAGCTCCCTTAACTCCCATTGCAGTGTGACTTTCAGACTTTGCAGGAGAGTTTGCAGGGGTAATATCAGATAGGGAAGTTCAATGAGGAACCATAGGCTGGGGCAGCCAAGCAAGCAATAATCCTCTGATGTGCCAATTGAATTCACTCAGAAACCTCGCACAAAAAAATGCCTGGAGACCCACTTGGCGTTCCTGTAATGCCACCCACTGGGGCCCAGTGGAACTTGCCAAGCACTCACAGAAACTCATTAGGAAGCCATCCAACAGGGTGATGTTGACACTTGATGGGACTTCATTGGACAGTCTCTGTACGTGTCACTGGAAGTCATAAGCGATACTGAAGCAAAGTGGAACCAAGAGAAGCCCTTTGCTCCTTCAGTGACTCTGATAACTTCTATGTATAAAGATTAACATTGTTCCAGGGAATACAGAATAAATGTGTTGAGGGTAAAGTTATATTATTTCAGTGTAGTCAAGGAAGCATGTATATGAAGTTGTGTTCAATACACTGATAACTAGTACTAACATAAACCACGGTATCTTAAAAATTAGTGTATCATTAAAAGTAACTATTGTCCTTTAATTTTAACACCTCCTTTGTGCCCCCTCACTTCATTATCACATGGGTAACAGCGGTTGAAGGAAATCCTATTGAGTTAGTGATTGACCAACATTAAAAAAATTGCTAAAATGTAAAATTCATTAACTTTGTATTTTATAATGCAATTAGTTAACTTCAGATCCACAAATATGAGCTTTTATTAATAATATCGAATACTGTTTTTTAATTCCAGTAATAAGCTTGAGATAAAATATAAAGTAACATGGAAGAATGTAATACATTCAAATACAAAACAAATATACACAATTCAATAAGGGTAAAAGGCAAAGTTAGCATATATAAATATATAACTGTCTCATGTATCTCATACTTAATATGAAAAAATATGAATGAAGAAAATAATATTTCAATATGGAATAAGTTATATGGGACTCAAATTGATATTTTATTTCTGTATATTTGGCATAGATATGTTTACTTTGAGGATTTTGATACACACACTCTTAATAATGATGTATTGCTATTCTTTCATTACTATTAAATAGGAGAAAATTGAAACACATTACTATTGATACAAATCCATTTTATTTACTGAATATTTTAACTTACCCTGTGAGGTATTACAAAAAGAATCTGGACAAGATTGTGTCTTAGAGAAAAGTAGGACATGTTAATTAACCACTTCACTTGGCTCCATAATTAATAAAATTTTACATTGCTTCTTAGATTCGGGTCACTATGTAATTTATAAAGGATTATATTTTTTAAAAGTCCATAAATTATGTACGTATTATAGTAAATTTACTTTTTCCAAAATGCTAACCACCTGCTGATTTTTCCAGGCATGAAGCTGAGAGTTCGATGGCATTGTGACTATGTGACACATTTTGCAGAACAATTCCCTTACTTTTTAGATGAATATTTGTCTGTGTACCTCCATTGGAAAAATAACTGATTAGATTCATTTACATAGGGTTCCATATCCTTCTGAAAATTCCAAGGTGACCGCGCACACATGCATGAACATATGAATTCCTGGTCAAAAAAAGATTTAAGGTACATCAGCATATGCAAAAATTGGCAATAATGTTAAGTATTTTGTCTAAAATTTGCTAAAGATCCTTTCTTAGATATATATTTTAAAGAAGTAGAGGCTTTATCAGTTAAAATTAAGCTGATTACAGATATTGCCATAGTTCCCCTTATCTTTTAAATGTCTTTTGATCTGGCCTATTTTTGAATAAAAGCAACACACAAAAGAAAAAGAAAAACTTTGAAGATTGCTTTAGGAAAGGAATACTCCAAATTGGCAAATTATATTTTTTATGTCCTTGGAATGCCATTTCCATATTTGCACATCATTTATGCATACTAAATTTGTAAATTTAAAAATTAACTATATAGAGTAATATTTTAAGATGATTACAGAAGTCCTCAGGTAGATATTTATTACATTTCCAAAAAAAATAAACTACATGAGCGGAAATATTTAATAATGAAGTAACAATGTGTAAATCAGATGGCTGTTTTTAACCCAGAGCCCTTGCTGAATGCCTAAGAAATGTAATGCAAGAGGAAAGAGACCAGTTGTTATGATGAGAAGAAATAACTACCTAATTCGTCTAGACAAGAGAAGAAAGGTCCTCAGTGAGAATATAGTTGCAGTAATAATGTTTTTGAGATTACTTTTCTTTTGCATGAGGAAAAATAGGCTCAAGGTCAGGAAGGGGATTTTATGAGAAAATCTGAGCCTCTGTTTGATCGCAGCGCAAAAACCCTGACCGCAGCATCCCACTTTATTATTGCAGACTAAAGTCCCCAGATGAGAAGGCTGCTTCAATGTGTTTCTAAAAAAGCCATAAAAGATTAGAAAGATAGTAGTAGAGAGAAGAGAGATGCACCCCCCTTGCCAGGGTGAAAGCTGTCAAACCAACACGGAAATTAAATTAAATACAAACAACATTAATTCTGTTTTTCAGCAACGCATTGAACAAACTACTTAGACGACTCACTACCTCTTCTCCACACTGGGATGCACTGAAAGGCTAACCTCTCCCCTGAACAGCCGCTGAAGAGGCTGGAAGGAGGCCTGGCAGGGGAGCGGTGGGAAGGTGCGCGTTCAGTGGGGTCTGCACGAGAGAGTGCTCGACAGAATCCACACAGGATACCCGACTGCCTTGATCTCTTGTCACTCTCGCCCAGAGATACACGAAATGTTGAGCTCACCAACTAACAAGATAAAAGTAGAGGAAGATACAGAAAATGTTCACCTCCTCAATGGCAGGTACTAGGTCATTTACAATGGGCCAATCCAGTCTCTGTAAATATTCTATTCTAAAATAAATTCCGGCAAAACCAAGGATCTATTTTTACTAATAAAATACATAAGATTATTTAGGTTTTATAATATAACACAGCCGAATAATTAAAACGAATAATACAAAAACACCCATCGTATAAATGTACAGATTTATACAGAAGGAAAAGTGTACGAATAAGCATGGTGACTTTCCACTCACCTACCCACCTCCAACTGCCTGCTCCCTTCTTTAAATGTAACCACAGAAAACATTTTGTTGTTATCTTTTCATAACTTTAAAAAGCATTTGTATATGAATATATACTAAATATAGTCATACATTCCTACATGCATGTTTATAGGTACAAAAGCATTTTATCTAAATGTTACAACATGCAATATGTCTAATTCACTTAAAATACTTAAACTTCTTTTCTATCTGTATTTGAGTATTTTATATATATATATACACACATATTCATATACATGCACACTGTTGCCATGGCTACATCTTATTAAAATTAGGTGGGAAGTGGGGGTGGGTGGGGTGGGGGAAAGTTGTGGCAAGAATATGGAGACAACTGTACTTGAACAACAATTAAAAAGAAGAGAAAAAGATTGGTAAAATTTTAAATTTGGTTTTGGACTTTACCATGCTTTTTAATTTTATAAAATTGTGCAAAATGAGGTAATTGAGACAACTGAAAATAAAATATATGCTTGAGTAAAAAAAATAAAAAAGGAAATTATTTATAATACTCTTTGATGCTCCCTTGATAAATATTGAGAATATTTGCAATGATTTTTTTTGTAATTCCTGTAAATGCTGGAGTCCTTTCTTGTCAATAAATATGAACAGATTACTACATTATGTCCAAGTAAATCAGGTCATTTTTTTGACATTTGTAAAGTAAAATGCAATCTCGTAACATTATTTAATAAAAACCATCTAGCGTTCACTAATATGCATTTACCAATATACATTATGTAAAATAGAATTTTCAAAAACCTGGAGAGGGACAGCTCTGTGTCAACCTTTAGGAACACTTAAAAATAGAGTACTGACTATTGGCTAATTTAGTGATGATATGAGATACTGGTAACTTATAGCATCTATTTAAAGTTCAAAGTGCCTCTTCTGGAATCATCCTGCAGCAACCTATTTACAGTGTATAGGGATGTTCACATGATATCTTACAACTGGCTTAAAGTGATACATTCTTTGCACACGTGACCAGTAGAACATAAGAATTTACTAGAAATTTTTCTCAAACTCTCCAACAAACAAGATTCCTTAGATATATCGTGGAGACTTATAACATAGTCATGAAGTACATCCTGTGCTGTTAAAAAAGCGTCTCAAAACCCTGGTTCTTGTCTATTTTTCCATTCTGCTGTACTATGTATTTTCCTGTGCAGTAAAACTAAAACCTTATGTAAGTAAACTTATGCAGTGTTGCAAATCCTTCAGATTATCCAGGACTTTGAAATAGCTACGTGTGTGTAATTTATGATTTACATGTAATTAATAATTATACATACATCATATGATTACTAAGTATCTATAGAGCAGAGGTCACAAAAGAAAACCTCATTTAAAAGTGGCTCAAGACTGCCAAATATCATGTTGAGAACAGAGTAACACTCATTAGACATTACAGATTGTTAACCCGCTCTCACAATTGAACCTCGAAATCACCTGCAAACAATACTAGGTACCTTTCCTTTCTTTAAATGTTTGAGTTCATTTTTAAACATGCTTTTTGTTACATCTGTAATGTTTAGTAATAATCAAGCCTCCATTTGTTGATCCATTCATTTAAAAATTATTACAGATTTCTCCGCATACCTCTCTGAATTTCTCTTTTTTTCTTGTACACTTTCAAAAAGTTCAGTTATCCATTCACTTTAAAATTATCAAGATAGATTATATTTACACTGTATTCAATTCCGTATTTAATCATATTATAGCAGTGTTATAAACCCAGGTATTTAAAGGTATAAGGCTGGTAACAAAAATTAATGTGGGGGTATATGAGAAATCTCTGTTACATGATTAAATGAGAAAATAAAAATAAAACAAATTCTGAACAAAACATAAATGAAGAATTCAATAATATAGTTGGAAATAATGGTAAACTGCATAGTACATGACCAATGTAGAAGCATTCATATCCAAACAAACATTTAAAAATGCTCTATGAACTAACAAAATAGTTAATAGCAGGTTAATGAGTTTCTAGTCTGCAAACTCTAATATTTCAAACAGTAAGTTTTATTTATATTATGGTAATTAGGTAAGTAGTATTTACTGGCAATCAATTATTCCTTTATTTCTCTATTCCTTTATCTCGATAGTTGATGTTAAAAAACTCTAAAGAAATCATTATTTAGTTTGGATTCTAAAGAAAGCTAAATATAAGCAGAGGGCTTTTTTTAAATTACTTCAGACAGGGAGTGTGATCTATCCGAAAGATTAGGAGTGAGGACTACAAAGTATGAAGCAGAGAATGGGCTAGAGAGCTACTGTGGAGGGGAGACCTGCCCTCCTCTACCCTTCTGTAGTTCTTATGGCTGGACTGATAATAAACTAATATGATTGACACAGGACTGAAATTGTTATACACTTAGTTTTCTTAAAAAGAGTGAGTGATGGCTATATTTCTTAATATTTTTGTCTATAAAAGTAATTAACATATCAATGCCACCATATTTTAAAAAGAATATTTGGTTAATAGAGCATAATGATTTCAAAAGAAACAGTTTCTGAACTCTGTCATTAATATTTTTCTATTATTTTCTAGCAACCAGTGTTGCTTGTGCAAAGTCTGATATCAGTCTGATTTCCTTTCCTTTGTAACCTTCTCCATCTGTCTCTCTGTCGCTGTCTGTCTGTCTCTGTCTCACACAGACACACACATACCCATTTTTTAAAATTCAGCCTTCTACACATTTACTTTATCTCATAACTCTGTCATTATGTTTTCTTTAGTCATGAATATTTTATTACATAATCAATGAAGAAATTTTTCTGTTGCATTTTCTATAGTCTCTCGTCCTCTCTTATTCATAAATATTGAGCCATATAGAATGTCCATTTTTCTATCTATTGGTAATTCACTGTTTCTAAAATGGTATTTCATATGTATACACATATGTGCATTATTAAAAGATTAAAAGCTCAAATAGCAAGGAAAGCCATTAATTGTTCATTAAGAGATCCACTGTTTTGATAAGTGTCATCATTAAAATATCCGTTTTTATGACATAAATGTTTGATATATTTATTAATTTATATCAAAAGTATATATATTTTGTGTAGCATATAGACTTTAAGTTTTTTAATCAATATGAATGACACTAGAGCATATATTTTAATATACTTTTATTAACAATTTTGTGATAGATTGTTATGCTTATTCTCATTTATTATTCTCAATATTTCTATATGCCAGTATCCTTGATTGCTAATTCATATTAAATTTAAATGCATAATGGATAAACACCAAGAGGTGGGATTGCTTAATTGTGTAGTAGTTTTATTTTTAACTTTTCACGGAACTGCCATATTCTTTTTCGGAGTGGCTGCACAATTTTGCAACCCCACCAACAGTGTGAAGCAGTTCTGGTTTCTCCACATCCACATCTTTGCATTTTTGATCACAGCCATACTAACACGGATGATGTGATATCTTACTGTGGTTTTGAAATTACAATCTCAAAGAAACATTAGCATTCCTATACCCACTGTAGCACTACTCACATATTCCATAGCTCAGCTCTGGGAGGAATCCAAATGTCCACTGAGAGACAAATGGATAAATAAAATGACATGCATACAGTCAGCCCTTTGTATCTGTGGGCTACGCATTTGCAGATTCAATCAACACATATAGAAAATACTAGAAAAAAATGTTACGTTGTTGCTCTTGTGTACTATGCAGTTTACCTACAGTGGTTGTGTTTGTAATGACATGTAATGACTTTTTTCTTGCCATTATTCTCTGAACAGTACTGTATAGCAACTCTTTACATAGTGTTTATGTTGTAATACATAATCTGAAAATGATTTTAAAGCATACAAAGGATGTGTATAGGTCATATGGAAAAAGTGAGAAAGCAGCTAGTCTGTAAATTTTGGAAAACAAGAAAGAAAAAGAAGAAAGAATTAGAAAGAAATTAATTGAGAGAGAGAGAGCAAGAAAGACTCCGTAAAGTTGTTCTATAAATGTGCTCAGACAAGTTCCTTGTGATGCCTACAGCAGGGCATGTCCAGACTCCCTGGGTTGCTTAGGGTCCAAAGTTTGAAATGTGTGATTCATGGCAATTGACTGCTTAAAAATAACAATAGCAGACACACAATTACTGGACAAAAATGCAAACATATGTTGTGGCTGGAAAGGCTCCCTTGTCCGAAGGTGACACCCCTTGCATGCCACGTGCGTCCCTCTTAGATATGCCACGTGCTCAGTTCAGTCGGCGTGCCCTCTCACACAGCGGGGCAGAACCTAACAGCTGTCTCGTCTGTCTCACCCTTTGTTTCACTTGTGTCTTCTGATCACTTCCAGTATTTCGATTATTAGTCAAATTTAATAATGACCCCAATCTCTAATCGTTGTGAGTCTAACTCGACAATCCACCTACTTGTGCTATCTCACTGTCATTAATATGTTTTACTAAAGTGATGACCTAATAAATTAAAAATGTGGTTTTGCATTGGAAATGTAAAACATCTATCACTATCAAAACCACATGCTTAGATGCCTTTTGATGATATTTGTATCTAAAATTCAATAGGACAGCATACTTGGAGAGTTTGAATGAGAATAACATAGTCATTACTGAGGGTATTGACAATGTTTCTTACAATCTTTTCCTAGATTCAATTAGATAAAATATAGCACTGATTATTTAGAATATGATCACTGAATTCATCATAATTGTTTTTCAGATCAGCAATTTTAGTTAAAAACTGGTAATTACATATAGGAATTATAGCATAGAGCTTTGTCTAAGATGCATAAAAGAATCTCATGGAATTAATAACTATAATAAACAGTGGAGTTCCCTCAAAAAATTAAAAATGTAATTGCCTTTTGACCCAACAATCCCACTTCAGGAATATCTCCTAAGAATCTCAAAACACCAATATGAAAGAATATGAACCCCTATGGTCATAGCAGCATTATTTATTATAATAGGTAAGATTTAGAACTAGCCCAAGTACCCATCAGTAGATGAGTGGATAAAAAAAGCTGTTGTACCTTTATAAAATAGAATCCTATGCAGCCATGAAAAGAAGGAAATCTTAGCATTTGCAATAGCATGGATGGACTTGGAGATTATAATGCTAAGTGAAATAAACCAGCCAGGAAAAGACAAATATCATGTGACCTTGCTTACGGGTGGAATCTAATGAACAAAATAAACTGGCAGACAAATCAGAAACAGAGGAGCGACTGTATGGAGCAGACCAACAGTTATCAGAGGGGAGTGGGGATGGGGGAGGGGAACTGGATGGGAGAAGGTGAGAGGATTAGCCAAAGAACGTATATATGCATGACCCATAGACCCAGACAACAATGTGTTGATGGCCAGAGGGAAGAAGGCAGGGCGAAGTGGGCAAAGGGGGGGGGGGCAGATCTCTAATAGTGTCAACAATAAAAATAGTTTAAAAAGAATGGCAGCTATTTTGAGGAGGAGGCAAAATGCTTCAGTTTTTAACTTGCTAAATCCATTGTATTTGTAGATATGTAGATTATCCTCTATATAAATGTGGGCTTGCCTTGTCAAAATCTCAGAGTATATACTTTTAACACTTAATATTGTACTAACTTTTCAATATTGATATGATATAATGAAATAGATGTTGTAATGTGGAGATTTTGAAAATCTTGATTCTATGTGGGTGTGTTTAAGAAAGATTGTTGCTTTGATCTTCATCTAACATAATAGGAGAAAAAGCAAAACTTATACAGTACAATAAAGTGATATGTAGACATGCGCACCATGGAGGATAAAAGCCCTCAGTATTTTAAATTGTTTTTAGGTAACATCATTCATCATTTTTTCTATAACTTTCATCATTTGCTGTAACTTTAATAGATGTTATGGAATGGTTTTATTATTAATAGATGCAAAAAACATGGTATATTATATTTCTCTTATTATTGAAGGTAGGTAAATATAAACTAGGATAAATGTGCAAAACAAACATCCTACATTATTTCATGTTAAGACTGCTGTATACCATCCTAAATGTAACAAGACAATTCCTAGTTAGGTAGACAACTACATCATGAGGATGTTACAATGTCCCTGGTTAGATTGTGCATGAGTGATGGCCACGCTCCCTAGACCAACAACACCATGCCGATACAGTACAATGAGACTCTACTTATGAAACAAAATGTACAACCACCTTTGTCATCTTTTCACATGATAATGAATCGACAATGCGTCAATTGTTTTTTACTCTGGCCACAGGAAAAATGGTAGGTGCTATAATCAGAACTAGAACGGCTCTTAACACTAAGTGCTGCCAGCATAATTCTGCCAGAAGGGAATTTTTTGAAAAGCAATTTCTCCCAGTGGAAATTAATGATCCTGATGGGAATATGTGTAGATTTATTGCAGGGCTATTTGGATCTGTAACATGCTCCTGGCATAATTGCCAATCTCTAATTCTAGAAAGCAAGCTTCAAATATTGAGGGGCACAAGCAATATTCTTGAATCTATTCTTTTTCTTAAATAATTATTATTATGCCCTTTGAATATATACACACACACACTTATATATGTGTGTGTATACATGTGTGTATACACACACATATATAATGCACATGGGGATGCACATTAAGTAGTCTTACCTATCCCACTTGTTCCACTTTATTGAAGAATGAGATGGAATTTTAAGCTAAAAAAATTGGCAGACATGTGTGGGCAAATTGTGAATTGGCATGAATCATTCAGTGAGCGACTAAATTTGGAACTCAATGGTTAGTCAATATATAATAAAACTAACTATTTTTTTCTTTTGCAGGCCACATTTCTTTTCTTTTGTAAAATGCTCTGGTTCGAGCTACTGTTCCTGGGTCCCTGCCACCCGACCAAGGCTCAGTGAAGCGCTGCCTGGACATTCCCCTCTCCTTCAAGTCCGGGGATCTTCCAGGGTGGGAGGGCGAAGAGGAGGACACAAGGGAAATGCCTTTGGTATAGGTCAATGGGTGTGTTAAAAGCATAGATTTGGCTCGTTGTGTGGAATTATGAGAGTGACAGAAGTGTGCAGGAACAGCATAGTGTCTCCCCTGAGGACATCAGGGACAATTAGGTTGAGGGGAAGGACTGGGCTCCCAAGTTCAATGATGAAACTAGTGGAAGTATCATCTTGCTACAGACAAACTGAAGACAAACCAGATTCTTATAATAGCTTAAAAAATTAGAAAAAAAAATTTGAGAACATTTTTTCCTCAAATTTTTCTAAGAATCTGCACATTCTTAGAGAAATTGAGAAATTTAGAAAAATTCTCAAATTAGAATAGCATTCTCAATTTCTCCAGATGACTTCATATGGAAATGTCCCATATGACATTCTTGTGGTGAGAAGAGTTCAGTTTTTTTAAAATACATATTTAATTGAAAAGCACAAACATTTTTGGAGTTGATGGGTATGTTTAGCACTTTGCTTATCATGCTGATGTACGCAGGTGTATACTCATGTCCAAACTTATCACATGTATTTATTAGCTGTGTGCAATTTTTCTGTAAGTGACACCTCAATAAAGCTTTAAAATTATGTAATGAATGGAGGCAGAGTTACTAAGAAGCTAATGAAACTCGGAATCCATGGATCTCACTTGTATAAGTTTCTTTAGGAGCACTGGGAAGGATCTTATTCATGTTAATTTATAGTCATAATGATTATTTACAATTTACAAGATTAAGTGATTTTCATAATAATCAGTTATAATATCTTCATTTTATATCCTTTTCATCTAAAGTTTCAATTATAATTATGTTGCTTTTATATTGTGAACTTGGCATACTACTTTATAACAACAATTTTGGTGTGTAACTTAAAATGAAAAATAATGAAAATACTCTTTTCTCTGTATCTCTTTGCATGTAAGAATTTACATTAGTATTAATTATTATATAATTAGCTAGATATTAATGTTCGCAGTATTTTTAATTTCAGATAAAATCAAAAGATGTCTGCTGAAAACTTTTTAATGACCATGATGTCTAATTTCCAAGATTCACAGCCCTATAACAAAATAAAATGATTAAAAAATAGCATCAGAATTATTTTTACTCGAATCTTCTAAAAGAAATAAAATTGCAGATGTAGAAGCAGAGGGCTGATACCCAGAGCAATATGAGTTGATGAGAGCTTCTCCGAAGCTTGTCGGGTCACACAGCCTGTACACTTGTACTTTTTTTTAAAAAATGATAAGATTTAACAGAATTTATACAGAAACTATTAGTGGGTTTTATGACTAAATCAGAACTCTTTCCACTTTTATCTCTCCAAGTATAGAAATTAAGTGTATTTAATTTTAGCATTACATGTAATGAGGAGATTAGGAGAACAAACTAATTTTTTTAAACATTGTAATGAAGTAGCCAATATTCTTGTAGCACTTGTGATTTATTTTCTTAACTACTAAATCCAATAATTACCTAATGGGTCTCCCTTTTTTTATAGACCAATATACCAAGATAATAAACAGGGAAGTAGAGAGAGAGAGAGAGAGAGAAGCAAATCGTAGAGGCCTTTTCCTCTGAAGTGTAACAATTTAGATAACAGATTTATAAATGTAACTGACAGCAAAAAAGAAATAACATAATAAAAGCTTTAGTTTCATTGCATAGATGAGTGATGTTTGAAGAGTAATTATCAGACATTTAGGTCCATTATTGTTTACTGTTGTTTAACACTGCTGTTGCTATTTTACAAATAAAATATTGGGGTGCTCGGTAATGGTGAGAGCACACTTCCCCAGTGAGCCAGTCTTCAGTATCTGAGTGAACGAAGGAGGGATGTCAAAACCACTGGTCCTGAACGCTGGCTATCTGTTTCGAAAGTGCAGAGGGAAAAATGACTGGAAACTATGTTTCCACAGAAAGGGCACCCTGGCTTTACCAATAGTTCTCACTGTTTGGAGGTTTGGGGTGGGTGTGTTTGTACAGGTTGACAAAAGCGAGGAAGAGTGGAGTTAAATTGAAGGTAGTGAAGGTGATACTTTCTGAATTTTAGAATTAGGAAAACAGATAAATGGACACTAGAAAGGATGGGAGTATGGTTCAGGAATGAGCAAGGGAGCAAGTTTGTAACGTGCATTTTGGGCAGTGAGAGAGGAGCTGCAATGTTTATTATGAAATGCCTCGAGTGGTTTTATAGACATTACTGATTTCTAGGGAGCAGAATATTTGAACTCCTCTATTTTTATTTTCAAATCCCCCTCTTTCTTGAGTCTTAAAAGGCAATGCTAAGATATCAAAGAGGAAAGTGCATCATCGTGATATATTAGATTGTTCTCAGGAGCATTTTTACTAAAATTTAGAGGCCATTAGTAATTTATTGTGCATTACAGTTCTTAGATTCTATGAAATTAAATTATGAATACTATTGATTTTAATGTCTATGCATGTTGTTAGTATAGTATCTTTCATCTAGAAAATACTCATTAACTAAGCATTAAAGGAATAATAGAAGGCCAAGTTCATATATATGTTAATTTGTTGTCAGAAGTGTTGGGTGAAAACTTAGATAATACAATAAATAAGTGAGGTACCTTTTCTGAAAAACAAAATTTCACGTAAGGAAGAAGTATTACAAGACTCACCTGTAGTCAAGAGTAGAAACAAATTAATATACTCTCTTAATGAAAAATATTCACATCCTTAGTCTAGCATTTGAAGTCAAAGAATTTCTTCTTGTTGTATTTTCCCATAAAATAGGGACATTACTTATACTGAAGGAAGAATTCATTCATTATATGATTTGAATTTTAGGTGAAATGCCATGTCTATCATTTTACTCATGTGTTCCTTTGAAAGTAGGTAGCTTATCTATTATAAAGTCTGCAAATGTCTTATATCATGGGTTCCATTCTTTTTCTGCTCTGGAGAAATAATCACAAATATGATTTAAAAAAAAAAATAAACAGGCCTGGCTGGTGTAGCTCAGTGGATGGAGAGCAGGCCTGCAAACCAAAGGGTCACTAGTTTGATTCCCAGTCTAGGGCACATGCCTGGGTTGCAGGCCAGGTCCCCAGTAGGAGGCGCTTGAGAGGCAACCACACATTGATATTTCTCTCCCTCTCTTTCTCCTTCCCTTCCTCTCTAAAAATTAATAAATAAAATCTTTAAAAAATAAAAAATAAATAAAAAGTAAAAAATGAACAAAATGTGCTTATTACAACATAGTTTTTAAGAGTGATATAACAGAAAATTCCAAAGGACCTTCAACAAAACAGGGGTTAAATAATCCTTGTATATCTAGGGCAGTTATAAACACTAAAGAATGAATTAAAAGTTAAAAAGGAAGAAGATAAAATGGTAAATTAGCAGCTTTAGAATCACAATTGTTGGGTTTATGTGTTGGCTCCAGCCTATAGAGAATCTCTGTGACCCAGTGAAATTGACTTAGCCTACCCAAGTTGCAGGGAATTGTAGGAAGTGTACCTCTGCATCAAGCCATCATAATAATTAGAGATTGTCAACATGGCAGTCTCTTCATCAATGAGGATATAAGACAATTAACAGCAATAGATCAGTAAGAATAAGCACCTTTCTGGGGTCCAGCAGGGACACTGGCACTGCAGTGTTACCCTTTATCCACAACTTTGCTTTCCATAGTTTCAGTTATCTGAGGTCAAGCATGGTCTGAAAATATGAAATAAAAATTCCAGGTATAAAATTCAATAAACAATCTATAAGTTTGAAATCATGTGCTATTCTCAGTAGCATGCTGAACTCCCACACTGTCTCAGTTGACCATGCGTAGGATGAGAATTATCTCTTTGTCCAGTGTCTCCAGCTGTGGATGAAGTAATGGATGAGATACATCATCCATGAGTCACTTAGTAGGCATCTCCGTTATCAGATTAACTCTCCTGGTTGCATTATCCTTGTGTTCAAGAGACCCTCATTTTACTTAATTGTGGTCCCAAAGTGCATGACTAAGTGATCAAAACTGGCAATTTGCTGAGCCAAAGAGAAACCGTAGATACTTCCTTCAGTAGAAAGGTAAAAGTTTTCAAGTAACTGTGATAAGGAAACAAATAAAATTATATGCTAAGGTTGCTAAGACCTACAATAAATATAAACCTTCTGTCCATGAAATTATAAAGAAGGATAAAGAGAACCTCAAACTGCAAAAGTTGATGCCACAGAGTTTGGTAAGTGCCTGGTTAAGATGGAATCCGCCTTTGCGGATGTGACGCGGGAGCAGATTATGTATTTTGATGACAACGCTTTGCTCCAGAAAGCCTTGAGCTTATTATGGGAAGACTTGAGCAAGGGATCTCCTGCGTTGAGCAATCACATTCATATAATTTTTATTACAGTGCATCGCTGTGATCTATGTTATCATTAGTTATTGTCATTAATCTCTGACTATGTTTAATTTGTAAATTAAACTTCATCAAAGCTATGTATGCATAGGAAAAAATCATATACTTAGAGTTTGGCACTATCTGTAATTTCAGACTTCCACTGGGGGACTTGAAATGTATTTCCCTGTGGATAAGGGGGTACATTCTAAGTAATGCCTGAAATGGGAATTTATCATTGTCAGATCACATAGTGAGCCTACAAAAGTTTAAGATGTATAATTAGTGAGGCATGTTGAAGTAGTGGTCTCAATTTTTCGTTGCCCTCTACTAGTGGTATTAAAGATCCATTTATGTTCCTATTGTCTGACATTGGGCTTGGCCTTGTGACGTGCATTAGTCAGCCAGATGTTTTAGCTGTCAACTGAGTGGAACCTTGAAGTACACTTGTACAGTTGAGCTTCCCCTGATTTTTGGCCACACACACACACACACACTTTGTGCCTCATGTACCTTCTGGTCCAGAACATGAAAGACACATGGAACTGACCTGGACTCAGTCCACAACCTCAGTCAACTGAAGTCCAGCTGACCCAGGCACTTTAGAATCATTCCTTACAGTTAGTGCTCATATGTCTTCAGTATCCTTCAATCTAAAATCTTCAGTCTCCATGACCTTGACACTTTGAAGACCACAGATCAGTTATTTTGTAAATATACTTCAGTTGGGTCTTCTTGATTAGATGCTGGTGATGCATTTTTGGCAACATTAGAGAAGTTATGCTGTGTTCTTCTTCCTGTTGTGTCCAATCAGGTGGCACCTGATTTGCTCTATTACTATTGATACTCACTTTGATCACCTGATGAATGTGTCATCTGCCAGTCTTCTTCATTGTAAAATTCCTGTTCTCATACTCTTAATAAATAAGAATTTTGTGGAGAGAATGCTTGAAACTCTGTAAATATTTATTCATGTGTTAACTTATATTATCATAGGGTCATGGTTTCCAAATTTGGTCAGTGGACTATAATATGTTATAGTCTTTAGTTATTTTGTTGTTTAAATTGTCCCAGATTTGAGCAGTAGGAACCCATTAAATCTGGTTTTTGTGTCCATTTGACATTTCCCTTTTATGTTTTGAACACATCTTTGCTTTGGCAATATAAAAAGATATTCCAGGTTTTTAAAAACACAGTCCTACCCTAATCAGAGAACCCAGGATTCCCTAGAGAAATTCCATTTCTCTAAGAATCTCTAGTTTCTCTGCCATTCTCTCTGTCCTGAGTCACATTTAAATGAAAATTATATCTCAAATAAAATTATTTTAGCAACAACAAAATCACCAAGACATTAATTCAACTTTTATCCTGCAATGTCAAGTACTAATTATTTTTATTTAATAAGTTTAAGTTGGAAAGGTAGACTTACATATCCATTTTGGAAAAGTTAAAGTCTTAAAATTTGTCATGTTCTCATTGTTACTTCAGTACAAAGACTGAACGAAATCCCAAATCCAAGTAGCTTTGACAAAAAGTTTGTATTATAAAATTCACATAACTATAAAAAAAAAAGAAACACTGGAATAGCAGAGCCTCAGTACCAGTGGAACTAGGGCGCTCACCATAAAATCTCTTCACTTCATCGCCATCAACACTTCCTGTTGCTTGTGGTTTCAATTTCCAGGCAGGCCTCCAACACATGTCAGGAAACAAGGGAACTCACAGAAACTGAACAGGTTTGTCCCCAGAGGAACACTCGGTCTTTTTCTTAGCTCGGCAAAATAGTTTCCTCTAGCTTTGATAAAATCAAGACTGCTAAATCAGCCAAATACCAGTCAAGGGGATAAAATTTTAAAAAGTGATCTGTATTGTTTGAGCCATAATCACAGATGCAATATCAGTGTGTTTTAGAAGAGCCGAAGGGCAAGGAAATCGGTAGAGACCTCAGAGAGGGGTAGTAGTCTGAACTCCCGGTGATCTTGATTGTCATTATAAGGGCTCAGTTTGGATTTTTTTTTCTTTATAATGAATGGGGCTCTGTTGGCTTACTCCAAACTCAGTTTTATCAAATTTAACAAAAATGTCCTTCGCCTTTGCCTAATATTAATTCACAGAATAGAAGGATATCAAGATTCCAGCTCTGAATGCTTACATTTCAAAGCCATAACAAACATATTGCTTTAAATAATATCCTTACCTAATATTTGTTAGAAAACAGTCCATCCAAGTTTCATACCGAAACCAATCAATCCACGCTAGCTGACAGCATCCTCTGGATTAAGATTTTACAATCAGAAGAGAGATATTATTCATGAGAAAACTAATTATGACCTGTCTTTAGGTCCAAATTTGTTGTGATGACAATAGTGTGATCATGTTCTCCCCATAATGGATTTCTTGAATATTTCAAACCACTCCATTTCCATTTTCTTTTCTAATAACTAATCCATATAGAAATCCCAATGCCCAGAGAGAGAACCTACTCTCCATTATGAACAGGGCACTCCTAATTAAGAACAAGCCACAGTTAGTAATCTCACTCTAATCCTGTCTCATGCTATTCTCTCTGCATTGCTTCAGCCTCAGGAGAAATGCAGTGTAGTTTCAGAATATGTTTTGGGGGTTCCTGTCTTCCTTCTCCTTTTCCTTTCTCCTCCTGAATTCTTTTGGTGCATAAATTCAGCCTTTTGAAATGACTTTTCTCTTGTTTGAACATTTATACCAGCTGGAGAATCATCACTAACAGATTTCTGAACTAAAGCTGCTTTCTTGGTGTTTCCAAATTCCGTAACCTTTTGCATCCGGTAAGAAACTCCATGTACTTAGCCAGGTGGTCCTCCCTAAAGCATTGCCTTCCTTCAGTTTTCGCATTTCCCAGGTCTTAAATAACATGTACCACATCAGTGACTGCACAGATATTTTTTACTTACCTCTTTCCTTGCTATAGTGATTAGACATATTTTTAATATTTCTTTAATTTCCCTTTGTCATTTATCTAATCCTTTGAAGCAGACACAACTGTAAAGATATAGTTTTTAACCTTAATTCTCAATTTATTCTTGGTTTAACTCTGTAGCTTTTTGCGGGGTCAGAGTATCTTCCTCTTTCTTTGCTTTCAGGTGAATGCATTTATTTTCCTAACAAAAGCACAACAGATACTGCTGTGTGAATTCGAGAGATGGGGGTTGCGATTTCAGAGGTTTCAATGGACCCTTTTCTTCTGTGTTAGCTCATACCTTATAGGCAAGGATGCAATGAAGGGTTTATTTCAGTTATCAATTCTGTATATATGCTATTTGTACAATTGTGTCAGGGGAAATTGTTAGTGGATATGTCCATTAACCCAGTGGGCCCTCTGTTAACTATGGCATTACTTATTAATCAGTTTGCATAAGTCCCCTGCTAATAGGAGGCTCATACTGACAGACTAGTCTCTGTGCATTCTTGTCATCTCCAAACCCTGTCCTCAGTGGTTTTCAAAATGCCCTGATTATTCTTCTTTCCTTAGTGTATAGTGAACTGAGCAAATAGCCTTAACTTCTTTCTTGGACCAGGATTGAAGGAATCAGTATGGTACACATGCATTAAACAGTTGCATAATACTCCCTTCTAAGGTCTTGCAAGCTCTCCAGTCAACAGATTCCAGAAATAAAAGTTTGTTAAGGTCTGGGGACTGAGCAAGTGTAATGAATTTTTATTGCACTAACCAGTCTCACCTGCCTGCTCCTGCATTACTGTTGGCTGTTCCGAGGGATGCCGTGTTTTGTTTTGTTTTGTTTATTTTCCATAACACTCCCTGCTGGTGAAGTCCCCTCGCCCCACCAAACTTGCTATTTGTTATGGTAAGTGCAACCTTGTGGCTGCTGGTAGCTAAATGCTGTCACTTGGCCTTTATTAATTTGAGGACACCATAATAACTAACTGAACACTAATCTCACCACTATGACTGTCATACCTAGACCACAATGATGAGCCATCACTGACCTTCCTAGTGAAGTTGGCACTCCTTCACCAACACATTCTTGACAACCATGGTTTTCTTTACCTCACAAATGCTCTGGGCTTTGGCATGCCCATTTCCTTCAGTCTCTCTTTTCCTGCTTCTACTGACAACCAGTGTAGCTTGATCATTTCTACTCTGCTCAGCCTTAGCCGTCAATTTCTTTGGGTCTCATAGATTTCCTAACAAACAGAGCCTGATTCACCCCCAGGATCTTTGCCATGTTGTGAAATCCTATTTCCCTAGAAAGTACACCTATGTCAATGATTTTTTTTATTTTAATTGTCAATGAATTTTTACTTACCATATTTATGTGCTCACCTTCTTGATCCAACAACCTCAATCTCCAACACATGGCATAGTCCCATAGTTGGCTGAATAGGTTTTGATTGAGTATTAAAGGTCTGCCAATTCCATAGCTCTAATTGTTTGAGGTTCTATTTTCTTCTGTACTGTGCTTGTCTTTCCATTACAGAAGAGAAAGACCTACTCATAAGCTACAAAATGTACCCTTTGATTTATCTTTCATCTGCTGCTAATTACCTTGTGTTTCTCATTATCCCTCTGGAGAGAGTCAATAAGAGCCAATCATTTAATGTATTTTTCAAATGCCTGAGTCATTGCATCTGGAAAGGTATTTTCCCTATTTTTAGTAATTTCCCAGGGACGTTCAGTGAAATCTTTAGAAATCGTGTTGCCACTGCCACACTATCTGTGTCATAAACACTCCATCTGAATGTCAACTTGTTTGCCCACCAGGTGATGAGTAAGAGATCTGCAAATACAGCTTCTTTGCCTCAGATCACTGCTGGTAACATGTATTTTAATTTGGGTCCGTGGAGAAGCAGACATCGAGATGCAAGTAGACATGCAAAAGATGTATTGGGTGAGAGGAAATGGGAGAGAGCAGAGAAGACCAGGAAAGCTGTCAGACGACAATGTCCAGGAGAGAGGGAAGTAACACGTTTGGATAGAGATAGAAAAACATTCTTAGGCTATGGTATAGTCCTAAGAAAGTTATGGCAAAGGTGAGGTTGCATTGTCAAGCCAAAGTCACCTGTTAGAAATCTAGTATATCTAACAATATTCCAGGAACATAAACAAGCATGCTTCAGCGACCTTGACACATTTCTACTGCTGAGAGCACCTTATCGAGAGTATGAGCTCACTGGTAGTGCAATGGATTTCAAGGCACAGAAACCCAAACCAATGATCAATTAGATTCCCTTTCGTCTGAGATCTGAGATCTGATGTGCATGACAAAGATTCTTGGCTCTCACCAACTTCCAGTATAGTCACACAGGGTCCCCACTTTAGAAGATTTTGAGATAAATTAAACATTCTAGTATTGATATCTTAATTTCATAATGATTTTTAAAGAGCCCTGTATTTCCTCTTTGTACAGGGTCCCTGGAAACTATATAGATCATACTGTCTGTGACTGTAACTAAAATTCACATTTTAGGACTTCTGGGTCACAAAGGAGGCATAGGTAAAATTTTACTTCCATGCACAACTACAGCAAAAATCATAGCTCCACTACAAAACAGATATCACCCAGATTCCTCAGAAAACTGAGTGTATGGAAGTCTGACAACCAATGATGTAAATAAGCCACACGCATCCAGCCAGGAAGGAGGAGCACAGACATGGAGAGGTGTGGAGATGTAGAGTGGCACTAAGAGGTGATGGGATGGGCAGCTCCACATGCACCTGTGGTGGATAAAAATCAGGAGGGATATCTCTGCAGTGAATGATCCCGGCCCCAGACCAGACCATCCAGTGCAGGGTTCCAGTGTCAAGAAGATAAATCCCCATAACTAATGACTACAAAAAACAGTGGGGGGCTGTGGTGGCTGAAGAAATTGTGGGATTCTCAAGAGACTCCTCTGAAATGGACCACAATGGATTTAGGATTCACATCAGACTCCCTCCCTCTGCGATTCAGCACCAGGGCAACAGCTGGAAGGGCACAAGTGGCAAATGGGAAGGAATTGATCTCCAAGTGCTGGGAGAGAGCTTCCTCTTGGGCAACCCACAGAGGCCAGGAAGTGGCATTGTCCCTTCTCTTAGCCCTCCTCCACACAGAGACACAAAATAGTGAAATAGGTTGCCCCGCCCAGGTGATTTCTTAAAGCTCCACCCTACATAATTTACAGGAGCTTTTTCTACAATACACTGCACTAGTAAGTCAGGGAGTCAAAAACGACTCCACCTAATTCACAGAAACAAACATAGGGAGGTGGCCACAGGTGAGGAGACAAGCAAACATGGCCCAAATGAAAGAACAGAACAAAGCTCCAGGAAAAGAACTCAATCAAATAGAGATAAGCAACCTGTGAGATGCAGAGTTCAAAACACCAGTTGTCATGATGCTCAATGAAATCATTGAGCACTGCAACAGCATAAAAAATACCCAGGCAAAAATGAAGGTTGCATTAAGTGAAATTAAAAAAAAAAAAAAAAAAAAATCTACAGGGAACCAGCAGTGGAATGGATGAAGCTAAGATTCAAATCAATGACATGGAACATAAAGAATAAAAAAGCACTCAATCAGAACAGTGAGAAGAAAAAACAATTCAAAAAAGCAAGGATACAATAAGGAGCCTCTGGGACATCTCCAAACTCCCCAACTTCCAAATCACAGGGGTGCCAGAAGTAGAAGAGAAAGAGCAAGAAATTGAAAACTTATTTGAAAAAATAATGAAAGAAAGCTACCTTAATTTGTTGAAGGAAATAGTCATACAAGCCCTAGAAACAGAGTATCAAACAAGTTAGACTCAAAGAGGACCATACCAAGACATATCATAAATGACATGCTGCAGGTTAAAGATGAAGAGGGAATCTTAAAAGCAGGAAAAGAAAAGCAGAGAGTTGCCTACAAAGGAGTTCCCTTAAGATTGTGAGATGATTCTTAAAAGATCATTTGCAGGCTAGGGGACTGGCGAGAAGCATTCAAAGTGATGAAAAGCAAGGACCTACAACCTAAATTACTCTATCCTGGAAAGCTATCATTTACAATTGTAAGGCAGATAAAATGCTTCCAAGACAAGGTGAAACTAAATGAGTTCAACATCAACAAGCCATTATTATATGAAATATTAAAGGAATCTATATAAGAAGAAGAAGATCAAAACTATGAACATTAACATGGCAACAAATTCACAATGATCAAAAACTGAATCTAAAAAAACAAACTAAGCAAACAAACAGCACAGGAACAGAATTGTAGATATAGAGATCATTTGGAGAGTTAACAGTTGTGGGGAGGAAGGAGGAGAATGGGGGAAAAGGTGCAGGGATTAGGAAGTACAAATCGGCAGGTACACAATAGACAAGGGGATATTGAGAACAGTATAGGAAATGGAATAGCCAAAGAACTTGAATGCATGACCCATGGACATTAACGAAGGGAGGACACTGCTGGACAGAATGGAGTTACTGAACGGAGGGGGACAAAGGAAGAAAAAGTGAGACACTGTAATAGCATAATCAATAAAGTATACTTAAAGAATAAAAATAATTTTATTGAGAAAAGTAAGAAAAATATAAAATTCGCCTTTTAAGAAACTGCCAAATGTACCAATAAAAATAATACAAAATAAAAAGAAGAAAATGTGCTAATTTCTATCATCTAGACTGGGTACTTTCCATACAAGACTTAACTTTCAATTATCAATCCAATATGTATCTCAAACCCATATTTTATTTATTATGATATTATAATTTCTCTGTTACTTGTCTCTAGGTTTGTGTCAACAATATAAAAGACATCATTTTCTTTTTTTACATCTACAAATATTACTTAAAATACATTAAATGCTAATGATTCTTTGCTGGATTCTCCCTTCACTCAAACATCAAATTTGTGGAAAGCTCATAATTTTCTAGTTTTCAACAGTATCATTAACTTTTATTTTTTACTCCTATTTGTATATTTTAAGTAGTACACTTTCAAAGTTTGTCATTACCTTAGATTACTGATGAATTCATTCCAGTTTGGCATGGAAATGAGATATTTGAGATGAGATATTGAAATGAGATGACATATTTTGATATATATATATATGTATATTTGAGACTCAACCTTCAATTTATAACAATATAATAATGCATAATTATCTAGATAATGCCTTAAAAGTAAACTTTTCACAGTTATTTTCACTGTGTATAGTCCCAACCTTCACAATCTTCAAAAAAATGCAAGCTTAATTAATGGTTTTCTATTTCAAGTTCTAGTTCTAAAGTCTTTTCATCTTCTTATCATGTTTGTTTCTTTAGATCTTAAAGTCAGAGTGTTTTCCCATCTTTATTCTTGAGTTTCACAGAACTGCTGTTCAAGCTAGTCCTCCTTTCCTACCTCCAGATATAATAAGCCATTTGTAAAATTAAGGGCTCTTATATACACTTGCTAATAAAATATACTATTAATCTATTACCGCCTCTGGATTTGGGGTCATTAAATTACACAATCATATTGAAGATATCTAATGAATAAACTGGAGCTACTGTACAAACAAGTGGGGCAAGTACACTGCGTGCACAATGTCAAGTCGTCTAACGGGCTTGGTACTTGGGTTTGAAGCTCACAGTATGTGCTACCTGGAGAGGACGTGGAGTGGGCTGTTGCCCGGAGAGACCTACGCATGAGACTCTGCATGAGCATTTCCTCATTCAACACCGTGGACACCCTTACATTAGGCTGTGCTGCAATAGTACTGTAGCTCTTTTTTAGCGTTAGCGGGGCTGCTATTCACTGAACCGAGAACAGGCCCTATTATTTTTTAGTGATATGTTTTGGTGAAAAAACAAATACTTTAGCAGAGGGATAACAACACATAATTGTGAGAAATCAAGTGAAAAATAAGCCAAGTTGCTTGCCGAGACTGAAAGGAAGAGAAAAACCTTGCATGTTCCTGGGGTTTGGTGCTTGCCTCGTCTCATTCTTCTTCACTGGACACTGTGCCCACACAATGTACAGTGGACCAAGTCTCAGTGGCTTTAAAGCTTTGCCAGCAGAGCATCTTAATTGGAAGTGCCATTTAGTCTTCTTTCAAAACCGATTTTAATATTTCCATGGAAACTTGCACCACATTTTGAGAAAGAGGAACTGAACTTGGTCTCCTAATATTCCCTTTATTTTAGTTGCTTTTGCTATAGATAGAATTAAAATTTCTTATTGACATATGGTCTGGTTTATTATTCCAGATTCTTAAAATAATTGAACTTTTTTCATATCTTTGTATATTTTTGTTGGTTTACTGTTGGTGGGGAGAGTAAAACAGAGCCCACGAACAACCATTTGTTCTGAAACTGTGAAGACCGTTAAAGGTGATCAAAGAAACATTTGCAAACTTGGTCTTAAAAGATTATTAGTAAAAGATCAGTTAATTCCTAATTAAATAATATTTTATTTTATCTAATTTGTAAGATATATGAATACATAATGAGCAAATGCAAGTGCTAAAATGCATATACAAAAACTTTCTAAGTTCTTTACCAAAATACCAATTGAAACTCATAATTAAATCAATATCTTGATACCAAGACTTATATTATATATAGGTATACTCTGTCTCCTTGAATTGCAAATATCTTTTTTAATTAAAAATTCTAATCTTCTCCAAAAGTCTGTTAGTGATTATTTTAAAATATTAAACATTCCTTTAACTGGGTTTTATTCATTCACTATATATTTTATATTTTTCCTTGAATTTCTATTTTAGTAACTTATGTAAATGATATGCTTAAAGCAAGAAGTTATATTCTGTAATTTAAAAGCTTTTTATTTTTTTAATTTTATTTTTTCTTTATTGTATTTTTCCCATTACCATTTATGTCCCTTTATGTACCCCTTACCCCAGCAATCACCACACTGCTTTTTAAGTTATTATTTTGTTTTTAATCCAGAAATGCCAATAATACTTTTTAAATTTACATGGTAGTTGTAATTGAGATTATCTCATTATGTATACTATATACATTATATATGTGTAATAATATAATATAATATAATATAATATAATATAATATAATATAATATAGTACATAGATGTTTTTATAGTCATTCCCTAGGTAGTTTCCTGGAAAGGGTGTGGTCTCATTAGTGTAATATTTTCTGAATTCTTACAGCCCTAGAACTTTTTCTATTGCCTTGATAATTAAGATACAGGTCAGCTGCAAACACATTCTTCCCTTATACTTTCTTTCCTAGTGTATCACATTGATGTTGCTCTATTTTTCACTCTAAATATTGCTAATGAAATATGTAATGCCTATTGGAATTTATATCCCTTCAAGTGAGCCAATTTTCTTGCCTATGAAGAAAGCGAAGTAAAAAAAATTATAAAGATATGATTAAAATTATTTAAACATTTTTTCTGTTTCTTCAGAGGTAAATTGTATTTAAATAATCATCACTGCCTTGTAGTTTATGTGGTCTGTTTTTTCGGCTGTATTATTTTTCTATTGCTTTTACAACAAATTAGCACACAATTAGTGACTTGAGACAAAACAAATTTATTTCATTTAAAATTATGGAAACTGAAAGTCCAAATTGGGTTTGCCAGGCTAAAATTAAAGTGTTGACAGTGTTGTTTTTCTTCTGCAGGTTCTAGGGGACAATTAATTCATTTCCTTTCTTGTTTCATTTTCTGGAGGCCACCCGAGTTCCTTAGGTTATAAACCATTTATTCATCTTCAAAGTGAGCAATACTACATCTTAAAAAAAATCTCGGATTTTGAATTCTGGTTCCAACACTAATTTTCTTCTCTGACTCTGAGTTTTTTAGCTGTTTTTCTTATTTATAAACATGTTTGCAATTATGTTAGCACCACGCAGATACTCCAGTATAATCTTCCCACCCCAGCATCCTTACCTGAAACAGCTCCAAAGATTGCCTTGTGATATAATTAGAGCATCAGGGGATTAAGCATGGGTACCTTTAGGGAGGCATTATTCTGCCTAATATATCTACCTAGAACACAGGTGGCAAACACAAAGCCCACAGGCCAAATCCAGCCCTCCACCTTATTTTATCCTGCCTGGCACCTTGTTTCTACCCAGTGGCAGTGCCAAACTCTCGCTTAAGGGTAGTTACATTTATACAGTCCTAAAATTGCATGTGGCCCTTTGAAGGAAACTGCGAGGCTGATGCGGCCCCCAGTAAAAATGAGTTTGACGCCCCTGACCTAGCACCTGCTTCACCTTTTTACAACCTTTTTGTAATTTAGAGTGCCTATGAACTATTTCTCACTCAGGGAACCATATCTTGCTTTAATGAACCTCTTGGATCTCTGTTTACAAACAACTTAGGGCACCATATACACCTCACTCTACTACTGAATGTAAATTACTAAAAACAAATAATCGGATATTAATTTTTCCCCTGTTTTCCTCAATGCAGCATAACACTTACGAGGGCAGGAAGAAATCTGCATTGCTCGCTGCAGGGCTCTGAATGCCTTGCAGGACATGTTAAAAGGAATAGATGAAATAATACAATGCTAATGAAGATAGATGTATGGCTACTTTAGTCAGAATCACATTATTCTAGCATCTTCAAAAACATATGTAAGTACATGATCAGTGCTACCTTGGAAAATAAGAAAATATTTGGAGTTAGACAAACGTATGTTCAAAACCCACTTATTTGTGTCAGTTCTGGACACATGATTTTGTACAAGTTATGCAATATTACCTGTAAAAACAAGACAGTGACATAATCTAAAGTTGCTTTGATCATTGAATGTATAACACAGCTACAAGAGTTCTTGGTATATTTGAGAATTTAATAAATAATATGTGTTTAAAAATCATTTTGTACTTTTCTTGTACCACCTGGTTTAGAACAACTAATATGCATTTGGGGTTTCCTTAAGTACTTTTATTGTGGAGTTTTAAAATCCTTCAAAACTTCAAAGTCATGTTCATGTGTTATGTATTTCAGTGCAGCTGCAGCAAAACATGAGTTTCCTACAGTAAATTTTAGTCTTTTCTGGGAATGAGTTAGCGGTAAAATGATCACTCCAGAATTAGGAGAAATTTACACATATTTTTATTAGGAAAGAGACCAAGCAATAAAATCTCAATCACATGTTAATATATTTGTATTTCTAAAATTTTATATTAATCATTTATTTTATGAATTCTAGAAATATTAACAAAATTTTTAGGCTGAGTTGGCTTAATTATTATTTAATTGTATGTGTTCTTCAGTAAATAAACATGGGCATTATGTAGATAGAAAATATGCCTCATTAAACTATGAATAAATTTATCTAAAACTTGGTAGTTACTAAATAGATGCACATAACTTAAATACTGAGAAGAATGTAAAATGGTGCCACCATTGTGGAAAACAGCATAGAGTTTCCTCAAAAAATTAAACATGGAACTGCTTTTGACCCAGTGATCCTACTTCTGGGAGTACAACTTAAGAATTCCAAAACACTAATTTGAAAGAATTTATTGCCCCCTATGTTCATTTCAACATTATTTATGTTACCCAAAATCTAGAAATAGCCCAAATGCC
>PVKM010012639.1:0-31384 GCA_004027735.1 Carollia perspicillata | reverse complement strand
TATGTTGTTGGAGGGTTTTTTCTAAGTCTTGTAATTCAAAAAATTTTCAAAACTTCATCTTTGAAAAGAATCCAGAATGACTAAAGAGAAAAGCTATTATTTAAAAAACCTCTGTCTAGACAATTTAAATAAATCAACACATACTTGCGCCTCACTTCAGGTCTTTGCAGAGCCTTTCTGCCTGCCTGGCTCCTCTGACAGAGAGGGCCTGGGAGCCGGGGCTGGGAGCCGGGGCTGGCCCGGCCTTTCTGATGTGACCAGCCTCAATAAACAGACATGGAATAATCATGGCCAAGTACAGCCCAGTCACCCAGCTCGGGCAGCCATTCCGTGTTGATCATGGGACACAAGAAGCATGCACCTGGCTCGCTGTATTCCATGTCCTATTGGTGGCATTGTAGTGGCCTGAGTTCTCATTGTTTAAGGCCTCTTTCTAATATACTTAAATTATAAAGACTTTTTAGCACAGTACTTTTATGGCTGTCCCTAACAACTGAGTAGTAAATTTAGCCTACTAATTACTTTTCTGTATTTTGCCTTAATAATAGGAGTTAACATTTACTGAAGGCTTATTTGTGCCAGGCGTTGTTCTAAGTTAGTTTATTGATTCGATGAGCCAGAAGCTATTACCGATCTGCATTTAACAAACGTGGAAACCCAGGTACAATGGTATCTTAGTCATCCTTTGAGCCACTATACCATGTTACCTTACACGTTAGACTTTTAAATCTAACATTATTCTGTTAATAAAAAGGAAGACCATACGTAAAGATTCGGTTTGGCAATGGATTCTATTTTAAGTAGAACTAAAAAAGTTTTTATAACACTTTTTAGCCTGTTGTAAGCACTCTACTCAGGCATTAATTCATTTAATCTTTGATCCAGTCCCGTGTAGGCACCACTATTGCTCCCACAGTACAGGAAAGGAAACTGAGACACTGAGAGGTTGATGAGTAGCTTGCCCATGGTCATCTAGCTAGTACAACAGAACATTTGGGGGAGGCAGTGCATATGCCAATTATTGCAATTATTTCAACATTCTAGTCCTGCCATTGCTGTTTGCCTTTAAAAAATTATTCCATCTTTCTCATTTTAGCAACTTCATTTACAAATAATGAGTGGCAGTGGGGGATCCCATGATCTCCAAAATCCCTTCCAATAGTACTATTAATTTGGTACAACAAACCCTGCAAAGTCACAAAGGAAAAGCCTTGTTTATGCAACTCCAAAGACTTAAACTCAAACCACAACATTTAAACTGGCTGTACATTCTAACACTTCCTGTGTACATTTGTTTTAGGGAAGGCCTAGTTTCAGGAAAAGTATCCAGCAGTAGAAAAGCATTAGCTAGAAAAGTACCTAGCTAAAATGTAGAAAATATTTTGCTGATCCCCAGAAGTGCCAATTTCAGCTCAGCCTCTGCCAATAGGCCCCGAGGATTCTCAATGCTAGAGTCCCTGGCTCCGCCATTCACCAGCTGTGCAACCCGGATACATATCCCATCATTCTGATCGAGCACCTTTCTCTGTAAAATGGGCATAATAATAATTCTACCTCCGCAGAGTTGATGTGAAGAGTACCTGAAATGTCCGTAAAGTATGTACGATAAACCTGCAACACAGTAACTAGTGAGTAAGAATTTAGGATTATTTGAGAATACCTTTCTACTAAGAACGGGGAAACTGTGAATTCCAACTATTGTCAGAGCTATGGAGGATTCCTTCTGAGGTCTGATGAAAGCCCAGTCTCTTAATATTTGCAGAATTGGGCCCATCATTTTTATCCTCAAGAGCAAAAAAAAAATCCACTTACATTGCTCAGTGGTTATGATAGATGTGACTTAATACTGAACTGTATTAGTCTGGTGAAGACGCCTAGTATCAGAGGGCCTGTGTCCACAAGAGCAACATGAGTTAGAGGTTTTTATTTAACCATATTTAATTATCAAGGCAAATGGTATCATTTAGGCAATTGGTTGGACTGGATTTTCTGAAGTTTGTACGGGATAGATATTAATCTGCCTCCCCCTCTTTGGTTAAAACGGTAGTGGCTTTATTATTTGCTAAATTTCTTACAGTACATTTTCTGAGGCCTGGAAACAGCATTTTAGAGCACTAGAACTTGTCTGTCCTTTTAAACAACTCTTCAGTGCAGTATATTAATTACCCAGTAATACAAACAGCTTATATAATGCAGTGTATAAATTACCCGGTATGCAAGGAAATAAAGAAGAAAGCCTAAGGAAGTTTGAAATTTGACTGAGACTTGAAATTTAACACTCTCTGGAGGTCTGATTACACTCGCTTGTCACTCTTACCAGCAGAAAATCACTTTCGTTATATAGAAGATCCAAATAAATCAATCCATAGCTTTAAAGTGAGTTGTATTAGCTTAATGCAGACTCAATCTGGGAATAAAGTAGGTCCTTTTAAAATTGATTACAGAATGTTACAAAAAATGGTAGTTTATTAAATATATTCCCTTGGCAAAGTTGTATGTATAAATATGATATGATTGTATCTGGGACAAAATGGATACTCTGAATTTAGGTAAAGCTCTCCGAGATGAAGGCAATGATAGAGGTTATAGCATCCACCAGAGACCCAGAGGGATTAAGTGATTTGACTAAGGTTATGTGGAATAAGTGGATAGTCCAGATGTTAGCAGAGGCTTTCTTGATCTCAAGCTGAGAGAAGTCCGACTCTTCTACCACATGCAGTCAACAACATACTATGATAATAATTACAATAACCATTGCTTATGAGGTGCATACTCTGAGCCAAGTACTCTGTTTGGTACTCAGAACTCTTTGTCCCCACCTCGTAGCTCTTTGAGGTATGTCTAGTTGTTTCTACAGATCGAATGACTAAGCCTCTGCCTGTCCAAGGCTAGGCAGCGAGCAAACGTCGGAAGCTGGAGCCTCACCCTTGCACCTGCACTCTCTCCACTGGACCTACTGCTTCACCCATGACCACATGGGGGACTAACATGACCACAGTTTTGACTGGATTTTCTTTCAAAGTCAGTATTTTAACCTATTGCAATGACAGTCCTGGCTGCGTGCAACTGTAGAACTTGTATCCAAATGGCTGAAAAAATAATAATACCATTTACAACATTAGCTCACAAAGGAACGGGCATCAGAAAGGTACATTATTTGTCTACTGTTCTTAAAAATTAACTCACTGACTTTTAAAAAATCAAGTGCAAAAAAAAACCAAATTATTAAAATATTATCTCTTAACTTATATAGGCCATGGATTCAAGATTATGAGCTTGAAATCAAAAAGCAAATAGTCAACTCCTAGAGGGAGTATTAATATTCCCAAAAAGGGAATATTAAGGGAACAATTAATACTTTGAGGTAAACTAGAAGAACTACTGAAAATTACTATTTATTTAATGCTTCATTTTATTTGAAAGAGAAACTCCCACATGATCAATACTACCTGTATTTAAGTTTAAAATATATTGGAAAGTGATTGAATGAGGAATAACTACAATTATAGTAGCAGTGTCTTAGCAAAATATTTTAGATTTATTAGCCAAACTATTAAATGTTTGATGTGTGTTAGAAGCATTAGTTCCAAGGCAAAATGAGGCGATATTATGTGTAACTGTTTGGAAACTTTTTTATTAAAAAAGATTTTTAATATTAATGCTATTTTCAATACAGGTGTGATAATACTCAATGAAGTATCCTGTACTTGATATAACGAATTTAGAAATGCAACGGTCCACATAGATGCTGTCCCCTCCCTCTCCATTAGCTACCCTAGTAGCAAAATGTAAATATCCCTTTAAAAAATAAAGAGGCCTTTAGGCAGTTGGATGAGCAGAGTGGGGGCAAGGAAAGAGCTCTTTCCAGACATACTCATGCTTTTGGCCTTGACTTCATTTAGTATCATCAGTTCTGAGAGAACTGAATCAAACCCTTCTATGCTCTGCAAAAGCATAGGAGAAAAAAGCTTGTCATTCACAAGCAGCTATGGACAAAACCAGAGGCAGAGTTGAGGGATTCGGGAAATTAGGGATTCCAAAAAAAAAAAAAAAAAGTTAAAGTGCACAGTTACTGTCAAAAATATATTATTTTTCCTAAGAAAATTAAGAGCATTTTATCTAATGAACTAGATTGCTGACCTTTTAATACTTTTGGTTTTCTGCAACATACAATCACCATCGGACATAAAAGACTAGTTTGCTTTTTTTAAAAAAAGAATTGCTTGGAGTTATCTACAGGAATCTCGTGAACACAATTCAAGGATAACATTCTGCAGCTCTTTGGGTATTGGACGATTTCCTCCGATAAGTCCACAGGAAAGAGGGAGCTGTTAAACTCACTGATTCACGTGGGCATACTTTCTCACTCCTTTTCGCCCTAGCTCCCTCTTTCCCTAAGTGCCAGTACTTTCCAGCTCACCGTCCTCTACCCCTAAGGCATGAGAACGAGAAATCATGAAGAGTTTCTCCTTGTTTGTAAACTGCCTCTGCACTGGCTGCGTTGGCTGGGCCTTGGGTGGCCCTCGGCTGGGATCTTCCAGGGGGCTACCTGGACGACTCTGCTCCTCCGCACCAGGGGCGGTGGTAGCCTCACAGTCTGGACTTTTACTGGCTACTTCGTCCTCAACCGACTCCATGGAGGTGCCGGCCTCCCGCAGCGGGGTGTAGCCCTTATTGCTGCAGGATGGGTCATCGGAGTGGGAGCTCGGCGAACCCAGGCTGGCTGGGGGCGAGCCCTCCAGTTGCAGCGGAGGCGAAGGGGAAGCAGCTTTGGCCGAAAGGTTCGAGTCTAGGTTTGCACTGCACAAGGAGGGTGGGGGCTCCGGGGACGGCAGGTTTGCACTGCACAAGGAGGGTGGGGGCTCCGGGGACGGCGGCGCCCGGTAGTCCGGGAGCCCGCTGGTGCTACAGCGCCTCAGAACCCTGTACTTGCCGGTCCTGGGCAGCTTGCCGCCCTGCACCCTGGCGGTGTGCGTCGCCGCCACGTCCCCGGGCTCCTCTGGCTCTCCTGGCGCCCAGCACGCGCCACCCAGGTTACCTCGGAGGTCGGTCAAACTTAGGTCGAGCTCATCCCTCGGGATCTGGGAGCCGCGTTCCCCTGGCAGTCTCTGCCAGCTGCAGCTTGCGTCCTTTCTGTCCCCTTCCCTGTCGCGGTCCCCTTGCATGGGTAACAGTGTGAAGGCGCTCAACGTGGAGTCCACGAGGGAGCTGGTGGTGCTCTGGCGCCCCCAGCTCTCGGGTGGGCTGCAGGGCGCTGGGCTGCTGCTGCTGCTGGCGGCCGCGGTGGCAGTGGCGGCAGCGGCCACAGCAGCGGTGGCGGCAGCCCGTCGACGGCCAGCCACACACGAGCGTTCGCGATAGATGCTGTACACTGCCTCCGCCAGGCTCGGGGGCTCCCGGGAACACCGTGGGGATGAGGCCAGGTCTGGCGGGGACACGGCGCCCCTGGCCACGGCCCCGCCCCCGCCAAGGGCTGTGGGTTGGGGCCAGGAGCCCTTGGCCAGCATTGCTGCAGCCTCGAAGGCATCCCCAGGGCCGCCGCAGCTCCCAGGCTTCAGCTCCAGGCCCCGCGACTGCACGTAGCTGAGGAAGCCGTTGAGTGGCGTGGCCCCAGGGGGCGCCGAGGCGGGCACCGAGGACGAGGAGGCCTTGGCGGCAGCGGCCGCAGCTACGGCCAGGTCTTTGGCACGGAGGCTGTGCACGTCGATGACCGTGGAGTAGAGGTCCCGCAGGTTAATGATCTTGGTCTTCTTGTCGCGGTTCTCGTGGAGCACCGCGTTGGCGCAGATGAAGAGGAAGATGCCAATACCCATAATGAGGGGCCCGAAGACCTTGAGCTTGTCAGAATGCAAGTAGCCAGAGAAGATTCGGAAGAAGAAACCCACAGACGCAGAGGAGGACGGCGAAGGGGTGGTGGAACGTGCTGGAGGCGTGCTCCTGGGCGTGCCCACCAAACTGGAGTTTACACCCGCCACAGAAACCAGGTGGCTCTTGAACAGGTTTTTGCCGCCACTGCTGCTGCTATTACCCGTGGTTGGGAGTCGGCGGCCGCTGCTAGGGGGCGGCAGCTGCTTGCTCCCCTCCTTACTAGCCCCATTGGCCTTGGGCCAATAGCCCATCACCGCCATGGCTATGCCAACCAGCAGCACCAGGATCCCGCAGAGGGCGATGAGCCCAGATACGGAGCACAGCTTGAGCTTTCCTTTCACCACCACCACGTCGTTCTTGCGCCTCTTCTTGGCTTTCCGCTTGCGCTTGGGAACCTGGTTCGGAGGGCGGAGGGGATCCTGCTTTCTGGCGGAAATCCTCAGTAGGCCGCCGGTGGCGATCATGTCGAGCGGGTGGAGCAAGGGGCTAATCCCTGGGGCGGAGGCTTGCGCAAAGGGGGCGCCAGCTGCCCACTAGCTGCTCTGCCACCTCTTCCTGCTGCAAAGCAGAGGAAGACAGTCAGAGGGTATAGGCTTGACTGTAGACATGCCCAGGGTTGCAGTTGTCCCGCTCCTCCACCCCTCCACAAGTATGCCCCCCACCCCAGGGTCTTCACCCAACCACCAGAGTGCGGCTTATAGAGACCAGTGGGTGGGGTGGATGGACTAGGGAAGGGAAGCCTTGTTGCAATCATTGATAGGTGATAGAACATGTCGCCCCCATGCCTCCATTGCACACACACTCTGTAGGTAATACTCCAGCTTGTTCATTTCAAACCCTCCTGGCTGGCAGCCAACAGAGTTCTGACCATTAGCAGAAAACTAAATGTGGGGACTCCAAGTAGTAGTGGAGGACTTTCCAGGCAAAAGCCATTCCCTTTGTCCTACTGGAATCAGAAGATTCCCAATCCAGCTGCCACAGGAGTCTCAATTCTCTACCTAAGCCAAGATTTTGTCAAGGTTCGGCCCAAAGTCACTAAAACAGCCACAAAAGTTCTGTTATAAAGACAAAAGAATTCATTTCATACACATGCAAGCAGGCAGCATATCGTATATATGCTGGCAGGCAGGCAGCTTATTTACCTCGGATAATTAATAGAGAGTCCATTGCTGGGAGAACACCAAAGAACTGTGTAAATACGCTGACAATAAATATCTGCACAAAGTTGTCTGCTACCTATTACCGTTCCTACAGCTAAAGGCAAGCAGGGCCCTCTCCCAGCCTTTTCCTCATCTCTTTTCTGCAACATCTGGACAGCTTCTTGGGGTGGAATATTTAGTTTTAGGTAACTGGTTATATAACTTCGCTCTTCCTTTCTGGCCTCTTCTCCTCCCGCAGAGGAACTCCCTTATAGGCATCATATGCTAGGTCTCTTCGGGGAATTTGAGAGCTCTCTAGAATCTCCAAGAGAAAGATTTCTTTCTCCAGTGGAAAAATTACAACCTTAAAAAAGAAAATTCACCAGTCTGCCATAATAGCTTTCTGAGCCCTTATTAATATGCCAACACTTTTCAGAATCTCAAAATTCAAATGAGTAGGCAATTAATTAGGTACGGCATAATAATGATTGGTAAGATGATATTTGCCCAAGTGAGAACTGTTTTCTGCATCTTGAGGTCATTTTTAGGAAGGGAGGGTGACACCAGTCAATGAATTATCTTATAGGAAGTTTAGCTGTTTATAACAAAGCCGAGGTTAGATAAACGCAGATGTGTCTTTGTGGGTATCTGTTAGCTTCTGGATCCCCAGAGTAAAACATTTTTTGTTCCACTGGTTGTGCTCCCTCCTATGACAGAGATGATCAAATTAGGGGCCTTGTTTGAATTTGAAAGGCTTAGATATCACTCACGAGCCTTTTGGCATTTCATCCTTTATAAAATAAGTCATGTTTTACAAGAAATTACCCTTCGAAATGTGGGATGATTTAGGTAGAATTTTGCTTTTAATTGGTGCCTGCATGAAGTGCTTTGGCCCTCGATTCCCTCCATTATGTCAATATAGGCAGGATCTTTTCTCCACCGATGGCAAAGCAAATGGTAATCAGCTCTTTACAATGTTTGCGAATCAATTTTCAGTAAGGAGAAATACTAGGGAGGTTAGAGAGGGGTCAGTAGAGAGAAAACATCTATGACCCTTTATAATTTTATTTTAAGGAGCTGCACCAGTAAGTACAGGTTGTTAAAAAAAAAAAGAGTAGTTTACTGTTCATCTGACGCCCCCCTAAATAAGCATGTTTATTATGTAGTTGTAACCGAGACTGCTGTTTTAAGTGATCCGTAGACTCCAGCATCTTATCTGGAGATCTGTGGTTATTTTAAGAAGGATTTAGGAGCTAGACATTTTAGAAACAAAACCGGACTCGGTTGGCGGCGTGGCTCTCCCAGAGGAGAGAAGGGCTAACGTGCTAACATTTGGTTCGGTAACATTGTTGAGGTGGACCAGGATGCCGCGTTTCCTGGGGAGGGAGACCCCCTCGATGTATTTCTCCTCAGAAATCAGCGTTGCCTCTGGGTGGAATGTGAGCAAGACTGGAATGAATTTCAACCATCGTTTACAGAAGATCATTAAAATGAGTTTAATAGCTAGTAATTAACTCCTTAGTTTATTATTCCTCCAGCTCTGTCGAAGGCTGGGCTCCTTTCCCGTATGCCAACATCTGACCTGAAATACTGACATCTGACATGAAAGCAGAAGTGAGGCCAGACGTCGTGGGAGACCCACCTTTGAGGCTTTTTTTCCCATTCATAATGCAGGAAAACAAACTTAGCAGTCGAGGTTGGCCGCCCTAGCAATTTACTGCCTCGTGCTGGTCTTTCCGTGGTTAAGGAATGGAGGAGGGGGGAATGTCTAAAAATACAACTGCTTCCAAGAGAGACATTCAAGTTCTCGGTTCATGATGGATTAAGCCCCACTCTGTGAGAGGCTCAGCGCCCACAGTCTGGGAGCGCCCTGCCCTGCCCAAGAGTCAACCCAGGTCCTGGACCCCCACTCCCTCATTGGCAGGACAGCGAGCCCCGGACCTTATTCTTCTGCTTATTTATGTTGGAGTCACATGAGTGCAGCAGCTGGGAGTCCGCCTCTGGAAAGAAGACAGGCAAAACAGAAGTGAGGGCAATCTCGAACTTGCGTTTTTCTGGGCAGCGCATCCCATATAGCCGTCCTCCCAGGAAAACGACTGCCCTGGACTGGTGTTTGGGAGACCCAGGCTCGGGGCATGAGGGATGGGAAGGGGTAGCTCAGGGGTTGAGGACAGACAGAATTGCTCAAAATGGCAGCACTAGAAGCAAACAATATCTCTCACTTACCCGGGAAGACTGGGGCAGTTCAGGGCCGGCGATCGGACGCACGGGCGACACAAAGGAAGCATGGAGAAACTTTTTCAGTCCCAGCCAGCCGCGGAGCGCAGGGACAGCGCCTCGGGGGCCCTGCATCCGCGCGCGGCTCAGCAGCCTCGCGGGGGCGAGCGCCCGCGCCAGGTTCGCAACCCCCTCCGGTGCTGTGGCTGGAGCCATTTCCAAGAGTTTCCAAGAAGTGTCAGGTCCTCCGCATCCTGCATCTTGTCTGCTAGCCGGTTTCCCCACCGAAGCCTCTCCGCCCCTTGCGCCTGCCCTCCCACCCGGCTCGCAGGCTGCCCCAGCGCCTTTTGTGCGGCTGCGGCTCTCCGGGCTCCGCCGGGTGGAGTTGAGCCCGCCGCGGCTCGCACGGCTCGGGGCGGCCGGACTGGCGGCTGTTGCTAAGAGACCGGAGCCATGACACAGGGAAATTGCTGCAGGCTGGCAGTCGGTACCCGGCCCGACTCTGTTCATCAGGGGCGCACCCGCCCCCCGCCCCGCCTCCCCAGCGCTCCCCCTTCGCGGGCCTCCCTCCACCTCCTCCCCCCGGCACACTTCCTCTGCAGCCGGCTGCGCGTCCCTTCGGAAGAACCGCTTGATGACCTGGAGGCTCCAGGGCAGACAGAGGAGGAGCCCGGGGTCTGGGGACACGCGCGGGGAGGACTGGGCGCCCGGCGCTTCGACCTCCGCCTTCCCCTCCCTTGAGACGCCCGGGGACCGCTGCCCGCCTTCACTGGGAGCTTTGTTCTTTTTTTTTTTTTTCCAACTACCTGTCTGAGCAGCGGACCGGAGAGGGCCAAAGAAAGGGCCCCCACTCCTGAGGGTCTCCCCACCAGCATCCGAGAGACGCTCTTGAGTAAGAGAGGGGTTAGTGTCCCCCTCTTCCTCCCTCCCTTCTCTCTTTTGTTGCTTCTACTCTTGGATACGACACAGGCTTTGCTGCCGTCCCCCTCCGCCCCCCATTTGGGTGTTTGCAGTGTGAACGCGCAGCGAACACAGTAAGTTGTCCCCAAGCAAACTCGGGTGCGGAGTGGAGCAGCCCCTGCCCATCTGGGCGCAGCAAGGGACTCGTGGCTCCGGTCCTCGCGCTTCAGTGAAGCCGGGCTGTGCGACCGGCTTCCTTGGGACCTCGGCCTCTCCCTTCCGAGCGCGGCCAGCTGGGGCTCATCGGAGATTAGAATCGGTCTGGGCTCTTCCTTGGGTAGCCCCTCCTGCTCCTAACCCGTGCGGTAATCAACAAGCATTAAAAGGAAAACTGTAATTCTGCAGGGATCAGGGTTAGAATCAACCAGGGGTAGTGGGGGTAGGGAGGATATCCAAACTCCCTACGTCATTTTTAGAAAGCAGGAGGGAGAGAGACATCCAGTTTCCCAGCTCATCCCTGGCCTCTCAACTGTAAAGTTAAAATGACAGGGAAAAGAGAATTTCAAAGTGGAATTTCCCCGTGGAGTTATTGAGAAAGTAGGAAAGATTTCAATTATCTATGGAAGCGAGGCCAGCAGGACTGAGGAAGAACGCAACAGAAAGGCAGATGAAGCCAGGGCTGTCTGAACTTTGGGTCCAGACAGAAGTGTTGTGGTGTGTGTGTGTGTACCCAGGGTGCTTGCGTTATGTTCTTTGACGTCGCTGTTTAAGGGGCCACAGAAGCCACACAGGAGGGCTTTGGAGCCCACAGTCCCAGTTTCAGGACAGTTCCTCCATGTATACAGCATTCATTTGTGTTTAAAGCTAGAACATACACTTTTCAAAAAGAACAGTAAAAAACAAACATGTACAGGTTGAGAGAGATAAAGGTGGACAATGATATATGACCTAAGGATGGAGGAGGCAGGGAGACAGGCAGGGATGGAGGAGAAATGTTCCCCGAAAGGAACCCCTACACCTGCCTGTTTGAAAGGTGGCCTCTGTCACCCTTCCCAAGCCAGTAATGAATCTGGAGGATGAGCAGGATGTTCAGGACCTACCTCCTTCCACTTGTCTATTCCTACTCACATGCAGAAGGCAAGAAAACAAGCCACAATAAAGAGAAAGTTTTAAATCCCACACTGGACTGTTTCCTTTTAGAGAAATCTCTGCAAAGGAGAAGCCACTTGGTCTTGCTGTCATTTTTAAAGGTTTTGGCTCAGAGATTCCAGATGTTGGAATCCCATAATAATCTGGTGTTTTGTACGAGGATGGGGTGTGAGCGCTCATCTCAGCACACAGCTGGCAGTCGGGGACTATGGGCGGCGACACCTGTCTGTCCCTCGTGGGCCTCTGCGGAGCTACAGAAATGGGAATAATATTGCAGAACTTCATTGGGCTTTTGGGTGGATTAAGCCACTAATGGCTTCAAATTTTCAGCGTAACTTATAGCTATCATCTTCACATCTAAAACTCAGTGGGGAGATTTGGAGAAGAATTCTTTTCTAGACAAAACAGGCTTTGGGACAGAGCTAGTGTTTTGGTTTGTTTTTGGTTTTATGTCGATGACTACAGTAAGATTTATGGTTTATTAACCAAAGACTGCCTTCCAAACTGAGCTCTTTGGAACTTTGCACTGTTCTATTTAATCGGAGTGTTACCACCTTGAGTAATTTTCTTCATTTTCGGCTCAGGGTATCAGAGGAAATCAGACAGATCATATCTCTTTCCAGAGGAGTCCTTATGCCCTCAGTAATAACATAGTATCAGCACACATTACCAGGGCTTTCCAGGTTATACACAGTTCCTCTTAAAGGAACAATGATGTTCGTGGCCCTCCTGGGGTTGTTTTTCTTCTAGTTTCACTGGCTGTTTAGTTTGGATGGTTTCTGAGATTACGGGACACCCATTTTCATCCTCCTGAGGACAAACGGGCTAATGCCACGTAATCATAATAATTCACTAGCATCCGGAGCTCAGCACAGCATTCTGAACATGTCGTTGCGGGAGAGTAATGCAGGCCTTGGGAAAAAAGAGGGAAAAGATTAGCTAGTTTAGTTGGATTACACTCTGACCTGAAACCTTTCATTTGTCCTTTCTTAAGAACAATCCTTCTGTAATTTATCAGTTTCATAATTTATTCACAGCCCATTTACTTCCCCTGATCATTTCGTCACCTTGTCTGGCTCTCCTGCCTGTGCTGTCAGGGCTGCTCAGGGGGAGACAGGGGCCTGCAGGGGCCCACTCGGTCCCCTCCTCATCTCTGGGACTTCTTGTGTGAGCAGCTGGGCAACTCCACCCCCTCCACATGCTCTGCTCTCACAGATTGTCCAGGCTGCAGAGACAGAGGAAGTTTAGTGTGATGGGTTCTCCAACCCAACATGGGTTCTGGAACCAGTTTGTATCTGACACTAAATACTTAATTTAAGTAAGTAAATGACTTAAGCTCACCTTCCTTAGTTTCCCTGTCTGTAATGGGATAATGACACTGATACCTACTGCATAGCATTGCTGAGGAGTAAATGAGTTTAGTTCATGTAAACTGATGCTTAGCACATGGTATTCACTCATGAAATGTAGCCATCATCCTTACTAGTCCTAACATCTTCTCCTAGCTTGCTACTCTCACTTTCCTGTTCTTTTCATGTTCACCAGGATCTATGCAGGACCATATCTGCACTGAATCTCTCTGAAATGACGTGACGGGATCAGCTCTTGTGACTGAACTCTGCCTATCCACACGGCATAGGCCCAGTGCCACTCAGGAAAGCCTTCTGTCTAGGAGAGTGAAGACACCTTTTTCATTGCTACGTTGCTCATTTTGCAGTTAGCCAAGGCCCTTTCATTTCAGTTTGCTGAAGAACCCAGATTTTAAGCCCACGTCACTCACCAGTCAAACTAGAAATTTGCAAAAACACAACCAAGAGGACATTTTTTCCAACTGGAAGTTTCAGGATTTCATAGAAAGGACTGTCAAGTCTTTTTATAGCATCATTACAGCAGATGGAGGAAACCGTTATCCCAAGGTTGGAAGCAGGACACAAAATATCTCACTCCTCCTCTGTCTTTGTTCCTCCTTTGTACCCTTACCAATAAAAAAGAACATGGCAAACGAAAACAAAAAACTAAGCACTAGATATAGCAAATAAAATATTGGGACTTACACTAAAAACCGATTTGTTGTTTATCTGAAATTCAGATTTAACTGGGCATCCTGTCTTTTACCTGTATCCCCAACACAGTATACCTTGGTAGTCTCACAGTTCTTCACAGCCCATGTAAAGTGTAAAAGAGGCTCATAAACAGAAAACAGGGAATGCAGCAGTAGATTGAAGCCTCATTAGATTTCTTTTGGAACCGAACAGGCGGGAAAAGAAAACACTGAGCAGAGCCTGGATAGAGCAATAAACTCAGAAGCCCCAGGATGGCACTTCCATAACTGAGCCACACTTGGCCTTGAGGTTTCTCATAGTTAGAGCTTACATAGTGTATGTTTCCAGCCCTTCCCCATGGAACACTGCCATGCCAGGGGGACAGGCACTTGCTGTGCCTCCTCCACTCCTTGGGGTGCCACAAATGAACCTCTAAGAAGAAGGTTCATTTGAGCATGATTTTCAAGAACTTCAGTTTAAAAACCAACGGTATACTCATGCTAGTGTTATGGCCATGATCAAGCCTGTTTCTTAAAAGCGTCAAAGAGTTCAAGCTCAAATGCTTCTGCCACAGAGGACAGGAAATGATACAAAGTCTAAAGAGCCTTCCTTAGAACATATCAGAGAGAGGCTTCTACTTCCGGTCCGGATAATGGCATGTGGCACTGACAGCCTTCACCTCTGACTTCGGCCCCATTCCTTCTTAATATCACAAATCGCCAAGCTCTCAATTAGAAACCTACCAGGATTGTTTTCTCTAATAAGCAGGTTTGTTTTCGTACATTCAGCTTCCCCCCTATAGCCATTTTTCTACCCTTTTCTGTGTGTACCATCAAAGCTAGATTGTGTGACTTATAAAGTAGCTGAAGTGTGAGATGAGAAATTTGGGTCTGTTGGAAAGTCTGAAAGCAGATCAAAGCTGAGCTTGGAAAGGGCTTTGCAGAGAGGGCTCTATCAAGGGAAGAACCAAGAAGAGACCTACAATTAAATTTCCCCTGTGTTTCCAAAACATATCCTAAATGTCCACACTTATCTCACTGCTATTATTTCTTTCATTCTACAAGTACTATGGGCATATGACTTGTCCTACTGGGAACTAATAGAAACTCACATGTCTGATCTCCTTTCAAAATTAATTGTGGTTCGAGCTGCTGTGAGTTTACCCAACAAGAAAGAAGGAACTAGTTTTCAAAAAATAAAAGAAAAAAATAGATTCCAAGATTAGAGCATGGGTGACAGGTGTCTGTAGCATTTTCTTAAGCACTTCTTGTATGCCCAGCTCTTTGATTCCTGCATTCATTCATTCAACAAATATTTATAGGGTGCCTACTATGTTATAGTTGACATTCTAGGCACTCGAGATAGAGTGGTGAACAGTGTAAACAAAGTCCCTCTCTGGGGGGGGGGGGGCTGCAGATAATAAGCAAGTAAATGAATAAACAAGAAAATTTCAAAACTTGGTAAGTGATACCAAGAAATCAAAAGAGAACGCTGTGGCTGGTCAGAGCGGGCAGCAACGGAGGATGATGTAGTTCGGGTGCTCAAGGAAGCACATGTGTGCTGAGAACCGAAGCTGGAAAAGAAGCTGATGGTTTGAAAGTATACCTATTGACAGAAAAGAATTAAGTCCCTATAATTTAGTTAGATTTATCAAAAAAATCATTAATAACCAATGTAAGGCAGGAGGGTAAATCTCTAAGTGCTAGAGGACTTCAGAATAAAATGACCAATGGGGAGGAAAAAAAACTACAGTTGACGCTTGAACAAATAGGGTTAAGGGTGCTGACCACCCCCAGAGTTGAAATTCACCTATAACCTAAGCCAGTCCTCCACATACACAAGAATGCCCAACTGCCAGTTGGTTTACCCTTGAACAGCTCAGCTCTGAACTAATTGAAAGGGTCAGATGAACTGAACAGGTCAATTGAACTGAGCAGGTCAATTGAAAAAAAAAATCTGAGTATAAGTGGATCCGCGTAATTCAAATCTGCATTGTTCAAGGGTCAACTGTTAGGAACACCTCGTGGATGCGGGTCTCCTCTTTGATCTGGATTAGATTTGGGTAAGTGGAGTGAAGGCATAGAATTGGGCAGGTGAGCAGGGATGATGTGGATACAACCTCTCTGACAGGTGTAAGGGGCGCAGCGGGTAGGGGTCCAAGAATGCCCTTGACAGAGACATCAAGATGCTGAGGATGGAAAGGGGCCTTCAGTTTGTGATGTGAGGACAAGCAGCATCTGTATCACCTGGGAGCCTGTTAGTGATGCAGAATCTCAGACTCTATCCCAAAATTGCAGGATCGGAGTCTGTATTTTAACAAGATGTCCAGGTGATGATTTGTGTGCACATTAAATTTTGAGAACCATAATTCAGTCCAATCCTCTCATTTTAAGGATGAGAACAGAGTTTACCTGATCCCCACCTTGGTACATGCATGCACTAGAGAAAGAGAGAGAAATTTGCTTTTAACTGTTTGTTTTAAACAGTGAGCCCAGAGATACATAACATCTATGGCCAGATATGTATTTCTTACCCATGGCAGCAGCATGGGTTTTAGTTCAAATAGAAGAGGAAAGTTAAAACTTAGTTGCTTTCTGTAGGTTTATGAATCTGTCCAAGAAATGAATTTGGTAGATTTGACGTCTGAGTGCACTTTTCTAAAAGATCAAATTTACCCTACTCTTGGATTACCCTTTGGATTCAGACCATTTATACTTGAGTAACTGTGGTCTCTTCTAGCCATGTGATACTGAGCAAGTTATTTGAGTGTCCGCGTAGAGTTTTACTGTTTGCAAAGGATGCTTTATAACTCCGCTATTTCAAGGTAGTTGTGAGGAAGAAGTGAGATCATCACCAGTGGCAGCTGAAGAAGAGGTGCTCTGGTCCCCCATCACCTCCACCACCCCCAAAGGTGCCCCTAACTGGACATATAGAAGTAAAGACCAAGTACTTGCTATGTTCCCCATCCTACCATATCACTGTCCCTAAGCCAACTATATACAGAAATCCTGAGGCACCAAGGTGTTGCTTAGGGTACAGGCATTGGGGCCTGTATGGCATTATTCAGATGTTAGTGGTTGTCATGACAATGGTGAATATTTATTCGGCATTGTGAGAAGGCTCATTGTGTGCACTGGGCTGCGTATTGGAGATGCCAGGTAAGACAAAAACTACCTATGAAGTTTGGGTCAGCTCCGAAAGCCATGGCAAGTTTCCCCAAATTGCTTTGTGGTTCTGAGTGAGTCCCAGCCAGGTGGTAGTGGCTTCCTGACCTCCAGTCCCTCACCTCCTAACCTTCCGACTCTGACTTCCTGTAGAGCGGCGTTCTGCAGTAGGCTTGGGTTTCCTCAGTCTCAGTCCATCGCGACCTTCGTGTGAGTCTCACAACTTGCCCCACTATTTAGGAATTCAGGGGGTGGGGGTCCTATAACCTCACAACGTTTTGGAATCCCCACTGCTGAATTAGTGAATATGCAACTAGAGAATCTCAGTGTCTGGGGCTCAAATTGTTAGGAGCCAAAGGACCACAAAGAGGAGTTAAATTTCACATGGGAAGAGGGCACCACCCAAGTATTCTTTAGTTACACAGACGTTTCAGATGACCCCACAGTAACAACTGTACTACATTTATATTCTTTGATGGTGTGAACAGTCAGCGCAAAAGGGAAAACTGCCTCGTCCACATTTCCATCACAAAGCAGAGATATGTCTAATATGTAAAACCAGGAAATCAGCCCCTATAGCATATTTTTACCTGACAAAACTCTTGATCTCATCAGAACCACAAAAGATATGTTAAATGATGAAAATATGCTCAATGTAATATTAATACAATTTTTTTCTAAAGGGAGAAAGCACACAACATTTTCACACTAAATTTAATTTTGAATTTCTATAAAATCTTACTGACAACAATCTCAGCTGGCTCCTTTATACAGGAGCAAATTGAAATACCATTACATCAGAAAAGCATTACAGATATTTTTTTCCATCAAGAAAGATGCCAGCATTACTTTCTGACAGGTAAAGTGATTACAAAGCTTTTTTATAGAGGTGAAATATTGGTATGGCATATTGGAAGTTGATAGACAGAAAAAGTAGAGATAATTTCAAAATATTCCTGTTTTTATTATTCTTTAAAACCACTCCTCCAAGGATCAGGGTTTGGCTACAGAGAAACATCAGTAGGACTGAGTATTTACAGCAAATCTTGTGAGAACTTAATATATTCACCGCACAGAAGTGAAGCTGTGTCACAGTGCCTTCAAATTCCTCCCAATCACTTATAATGTCTGGCTTTTGATGACATTAATATTAATGAAATGATAGAAAAATTATACTTTCTGGAAATTGGATATCAATCAGTGTTACAGCTCCACTTTTTTTTTCTTTGCCAAGGAAATGATGTTTTTCCCATTTACAAAGATAAATATATTATGATCAAAACTGAGTCCACACCCAGGGAAGAAGAATTAGAAAAAAATGGTCATTTGAACAAGTAACCTGAAGAGCTTCCACATCAGGGTGTATACTTAATGTTTACTTTAGAAGTGGTAGAACTCAGAGAATATCTTTAATTTTTCTTTATCAGCAGTAGAGGAATTTCCCCAGGCAATGCTGAAGCTGAGGGCACAGCTGAGGGGGACCAGTCTGCCGGGGCCAGCAGTCATGCTTCTCAGTGGGGAGGAAGTCACGGGGATGCAGGCCTCCATCAGTGGAACTAGCTCCCTGAGGCTCTGTGCCCATTTCTACTGCCAGGTGGAGACATCAAAATGTTAGCTAGTCATCCTGTCTCTGAGCAAGATGGGTCTGAAAGCATGTCAAATGATAGTTTTTATAATCTTTTCCTGGGTGATGTGGAGACTGAAAATGTCCTATTTATTTAAAAGGCATAGAACGTCAAACTAGATAATTTGATTCCCTCTTTGTTTTTGTGGTCATAAAACTCTCAAGGGCACGCTGCATAACTTCTTGGACACAATGCATTTTAATGCACTATTGAAGTGATTCATAATGTCGAACAGTTGGTATTGAATGATGTGATTTCAGGATGACTTTTAAAGATTCCTTCCTGTCTTTCGAGCCCTATTATTCTCACTTGAAACGTGGAAACAGGGGGTAGGTCATTTATGTAATGTGTATCAGACCACTTTGTTTTGCACTTCTTTTGCATAATGACAAACATTGGTCTATACAAAATGATAATGTCCCAGAGCACGGAGAAGCTGTCAGGTTTGGTTTTATCGCTGCTCTAAGCTGTGCCCTCACTTGGACTAGTGATTCTCAAACTTCCTCAGGAGATGGATGTTTGAAAATCTCAGAGCTCTTCTTGGAACATTTCGAGATGCTGAACTTAAAATAAATTCATGTATGGTTTTGGAATGACTCACAAACCCGTCTAACATTAGATTCTTACATAGGAATATGGTAAGTGTCAAATATTTAAGGACTACTTATAGAAGAAAACCTTAAAGCTATGAACGTTTGTCTAAGTTTTTCCCTATAAATCGGAAAAACCACAATCATTGATTTGAGCCATGAGACACCCTGACCTAGTTATGGAACAGCAGTATTCCTCAAGAATATAATTTTTGAAACCTGGTCTCAGTTATATCATGGTTAGGTAACTAAGAACCTCTGCCTTGGGCCACTGCTTTTGCTTTTGCCCTCAGAAGCACACTGCAAACACCTGCCTGCTTTCTGGTTCTCCCTCTGTTCTGGCTCCTTCCAGCAATGCTGCTGCTCTTCAGGTTTCTCTAGCTCGTTAACTACCTTGTTTCTCTGGACAATACTCCAGGAGGCCTCCACCAGCACCTCTCGCCACTTGAATTACGTTTTTTTCCCTGGTGCAATTTCTTTATCTAAGCAAATCCTTTGCTATCATTTCTCTATTCTTATGGGGGTCTGTTTTGACTCACCATTAGTTACGTTATTGTTTACTCCCTTCTCCTGATCATTAGTGAATTCGCAGAAGGTTCAGGGTCACAGGGGAATTTCTCTTCTGGTTACTTGTATCCAAGCCCTCACTATCCTCAAAGGGACAAGTACCTAGGGGGATGTTTTGTTTTAGGACAGAAAAGGGGTTCAACCACTTTGAGTTCAGTTTTGAAGAAACATTTCATGGACTATTTTCCCCCCCAAATCAGATAAGTTCACGTCAAATTCAAACACTTCTCTGTATTTCTATCATCGTTGTATCAAAAGTGTTCATTCAATAGGTTATCCAACAGTTTTTCATCATAGTATCCCTGCATGAAGTTGATAATGACGGACTGGTTGTTCGCAGAATTCTGTAGGAGGCTTTTCAGGTGGATCCTCCTTTCATGAGACCACCCCCGCCCCCCATTCGTTGTAGGAGGATCAGGCTGAGGGTGAGCAGCCCTGTGCCTGCGAAGGGAAGCTTTTCTTCCTTCGCCTGAGTCCCTCCCTCACTACTTAGCCTCTCTGGGCTTTCCTTTCCTCCTTCTCAGAGGCCACAGGGATGACACTTGCCTTTTCCACTTAGGAGCCACCACCACCATCTCTTCCTTGGGGTTTTTCTCTCCCCAAACTCATCCTCAGAGTTGGATGTCTCTCTGCCTACCACCTTTCTCACACCCTCCACACAAATGCACCAACATTTTTCAGACTTTTGTGTGAATCACATGGGCCAACAGCCTGCATAATATGTATACTACACCTGAGGAATTTGTGGGGATTACGGGATCTTGTAATTTCATGATAATGTACATGAGAGTCTCATTGGATTTGTTGCAGGTCATGTATTTCCGAGAGTGTGGCTCACCCATCTTCCCCCCTGTGCTGCACTTGGCAGTGGCTGCCCGGATTCATTCTTTGTCATACTCCTCTTCCCAGTACTGTGGGTCTGAAGAGTCAAAGCAGAATCCCAGGTGCAGGCTGGTCTCAAAAACGTGGGTCATTTCCATCTCTGGAAAGATGACCCTGGCCTCAACCTGGAGCATCAGTTAGTCCATTTCTCGTTTTCACTCACTGAATACTGTCACTCTCCACCACTCCATCAGCTCTTTTAACATATCAGGCAAATTGTCTCCTCATTCAACTAGAAAGTGAGCTCAGTGAGGGTAGCTGCTTGGTCTTGTTCACTGCTGCATCCTGAGCCTCAAGAAAGAGACTGGCAAGGCTCTATCATGCACCCTCCATTTCTCCACAGTGAATGGATTAGGGGGCAAATGAACTATACAAAAATGAATTAGAAATATTAGACAGCATCCCATTAACTAGAGCCTATATGAGTGGAAGAATTGGGAGGAGGTTCTAACTCCTGAATAAATGCAAGAACATGCCATTTTTCTGAGTATAAAGATTCGATATTGCAAAGATCCCAATTATTCTCTTAGCATAATGCAATTCCAGCAAAAATGGACTTGTATTTTTCTTTTAATGTATCAACATTATTTTAGGGATCTACTCAAGAAACATGAAAACATGATTCAAAGTTAAACTTGTACAAGGATATTCATAGCAGCATCATTCATAATAGCTAAAAAGCAATGAACTCAAATACCCATCAATTTGTGAATGGATAACTGAAATGCGGTGCACACATCCAGTGCAATACTGTCCAAACAACAAAAAGGAAAAGAGTATGGCATGCTAAAAATGGGTGATCTCAAAAACACTATGCTGAGGGAAAGAAACAGAATGCAAAATCTCACATATTAGAGTCTATCCCTCCATTTACATGAAAAGTGAAAACAAAGCAAATATATAGAGAGAAGTAGGTTTGTGGTTGCCTAGGGCTGGAAGGGGGATTGAGGAGTGACTGCGAATGGGCAAAGAGCTCTTTTTGGAATGATAGAAATGTTCTAAAATGAGGCTGTGGTGATGGTTGCACAACTCCATAAATATTAAAAAACCCACCAAACATTGAATTGTACACTTAACGTGGATGAACTTCATGCTATGTAAGTTATATCTCAATAAAGCAAAATTGATAAAATGTATAAGGAAGAATAGGGAGGTATGAGGATCCAAAGTATTTTTTTAATTTTGAAATTTTGACAGTAATATTTATATATTTTTAATCCTCATCCAGGGACATGTCTATTGATTCTAGAGAGAGAGGAAGGTGGGAGGGGATAGAGAAACTTCGATGGGAGAGAGAAACTTCGATGTGAGGGAGAAACATGACTGGGTGCCTCACACATGCACCCTGCCTCGGGATCACCCCACAACCCAGGCGTGTGCTGTGACCAGGGATCGAACCCGCAACCTTCTCGTGTATGGGACAATGCTACAACAAAGCAAGCTACCCAGCCAGTGCTAGCCAAGGCATTTCCGAAACAAACAAAAAATAAGTAGTGATGGGACACTTTGGGGAAAGTTTTAAAAGGATAATTTCTGAGTATATACAAATAAATAATAACAGTAATTTAATAAAATAAGAGCCCATGAGAACATATTCATAATAAACAAGCAAATAAACTTGGATCAAAATTTCATTCCTTAAAAGGAAGAAACCAAAATATGTATTTGCTTTTAAAGTAAAATATAAAATTATAAAATGTTGAGAACAAAACAGAAAAGTATCCTTGGAAAAACGTGTTCTTCGTAAAGCGTTCTTGCATATGCGCAACCCACACACCAAAAAAATCAACACATTGGAGCTCATCAAAATTAAAAACTTTTGTTCCATGAAAGGCTGACCTTGTTAAGATGATGAAAAGATAAGGTGCAGACTGAGAAAAATATCTGTAAACCACATATCTGACAAAGGACTCATATCTACAATATATAAAGAACAATGAAAACTCAACAGTTAAAAAATAAACATGCATTCCAATTAAAAAATGGGTAATAGTCAAGAGCAGGCATTTTACCAAAGAGGAAGTATAGGAGAAAAATAAGCCCACGAAGAGATGTTAAACACCCCTTGCTATTACAAAAATACAAATTAAGACCATGATGCGCTATCTCTACATTTCTATGAACACAGCTGAAATTTAAAAAATAAGCAACAGTAACAAATGTTTGTGGTGAGTAGCTTTGTGTGTAATAGCCAAAAATAGGAAACACTCAAAATATGCCTGATGAGGTGAGTGAGGTGAATGGTTAAACTGTAGTACATTTTTACTATGCAATACTAAAGGCATACCTTGGAGATACCGCAGGTTTGGTAGCAGATACCCTAAAAAATGAGTATTGCAATAAAGAGACTTGTGGTCTTTGCTGGTGGAGGGTCTTGCCTTCAATTTGTAAAAAAACACAACACGTGAAACACAATGCAGGGAAGCACGATAAAATGAGGCATGCCTGTTCTCAGCGGTAAAAAGCAACTATTCCTAGACACAACATTTTGGATGTGTCTCAAGGGCATCAGGCTGAATGAAAAAAAAATTCTTAAAAGGTTCATATTGTAGAATTCCATGTATATAACACTCTCAATGCCAAAATGATAGAGATGGAGAACAGATAAGAGGTTGTTAGGGGTTACGGATGGTGGTCAGGGTGCAGGATGGTGGGGAGGGTGGAAGCTAGGTAGAACTACCGAGAAATGAAACAAGGGAGATCTTTGTGGTGACAGAATAGTTTCTGCAACTCAGTCACATTGGTGGTTCCAGAAATCTACACACGCGATACAACAGCCGTGAACTCTGCCCACACTGAACCAGGGCCGTTTTCCTGGTTTTGATGTTGTACAAGGTGTGACCACTGGGAGGTACTGGGCGAAAGCTTGTACTGTCTTTGCAATTTCCCGTGAATCTATAATTATTTAAAATTTAAAAATTCAAAAATTGGTAAAGAAAAAACTATACTGATACAAATGTCGTATAATAGAGTGAATTATTAAAGTCCCGTTTTAAAAGTTTAAATAATTTAAACATGTATAGATGGGTAAATTGACAAGAGAGATTTAACATATGTCAAAGGTGATCCTTTTTGTCAGCCAGTGATTTTTTAATAAATTTTGCTAGGTTCGCTATTCAGTTAAAAAAGAGGAAGTTAGGTCCTTGCCTTTCACTACACTGCAGAATTCCAGATGGATGAAACAATGAAAAGTGAAAAAATGAGACCATTAAAAATTCAAGAAAATGCTAGCGAATATATACTGGATCATAGGACAGTGAGACACCCTCTAACCAGGAACTGAAGACCAGAGCCATACAGATAAAAATTGACAGTTTGCACTATACAAGTTTTTTAACACTTTAGTTAATGACTATCAAAAATTAAAAGAACAAAAAAAATGAAAAAACATTTTCACATAGACAAGGAAGAGTTAAACATCTTAATATATAAAAATGTTTCTAACACCTAAAAAATCTTAATTAGAAATAATAAATAGAGGGGGAAAATAGAAAATTCATAAAATGAGAAATTCAAATATCAAGTGGGCAAGAAAATGATTAATTTCATGAATAATAAAAGAACAGTAAAAACAAACATTATATTTTAATACAATTATTCACCTGTCAAAATGGCAAAAGAAAACATTTTTTCTAAACATAATATTCACTCTTCCTCAGAAATTAGGAAAACATATTTGCATGCAGTGTAGTATGTTTTAAAATCTGTGTACTCTCTGATTGAGCAAATCTGCTTTTAGGAATTTAGCTTCTAATACTGGTAATAAAGCAAAAAACCAGTAACAATAATACCAGTTCATACATATAGTACTTATTATGTACCAGACCTTTTTCTAAGCCCTATGCATGTATTAACTCATACGATCTTCTCACAGCAGTCCAGAGGTAGGTTTGCAGATAAGAAAACTGCGGTTCCCAGACGCTGCGTCCTTGACTCAGGGCCACACAGCAGTGATCGGCAAAGCCAGGCTCTGAGCCTGGCAGTCGAGCTATTTATCATTGTGTGGAAAATCAGTATCCATCAAAATGCTGCTGTCCAGTTAGCACTGGGGAACTTTCTGTCGAGGGCAGACAGTGACTGTTTCAGACCTTGCGAGCCACAGTCTCTATCAGAGCACTCCGGTCCTCTGTGGGTGTGACAGCAGCCATAGAGAGTAGGTGAGCGTGTGCGTGTGGCTGTGCTTCAGTGACACTGTGAAAACAGGCAGTTGGGATGGCGTCACCCTGCAGGTGATAGTCTGCTGACCTCTGCTGTAGAGTACCTACATTACAATTGTGATAAAAACTGTTAATGATGTAGTAAGTGAAAAGAGCAGGTTAGAACTTAAATATATATGTAAATGTATATTTAAAGTTCAAATACAAATGACTTTGGGAACTCAGTAGAGGTGTGCAACAGGTACCGTTGTTTGGCTACTTCAAAGCTGTGAAACTCCTCCCTTGCTGTCTTGACTCTAGAAGTTGGGAAAACAGGTATCCATCATCTCATTTTGTAGCATAGAGTGGCTGCATGACCCAGTCTGGCCTGCAAGAGTTAAGCAGAAGTCTGTGAAGGATGGTTTCTGAGAAAGCTTTTATGTTACTGATGAGAAGATACCTACAAGTCTGGGGATCATATCCAACTTGCTCACAACGGTGGACACAAAAAAGAGTCGGCGTCCCTGGTGTGTCCCTGGTGCATCCCTGGTGCGTCCCTGAGCCAATGCCCCAAAGCCACCCCACCAATTTCCTGCAAGTGAGGAAAAACAAACTTCTTATATGATTAAGCCATTATTAGTTAGGGAACTCCAAAAGCATTTCTTAACTCACACAAAAGGGAGAGGAAATACTACCTTCCCAATTTTGCCTTGGATAAGTATTGACTTCTCAGAACTTCAGTTTTCTATTTACAGAGACTAGAATGGTACTTGTATCTTCGGTGATGGGACTTTATAGGTAATGTTTTTCACTTATTTTCTTTGCATGTCTTTCTTTTTTGTCAAATATTTCCAAAGTTACCAGGGATACCTTTTAATAATTGTATATAAAACATATAATTATATATACATAATAATTATATGATTATGTATATATTATATGTTTATACTATATATATATTACACAAAATATATACACATTTGAATGCAGCAGTCGAGCTCCGGAGCTCATTCAGGGCCTGGCTTTCCCGATTATTGCTGTATGGCCCTGAGTAAATGATTTTGCCTCTATTAACCTCAGTTTTCTTATCTGCAAAACCTACCTTGGGACTGTTGTGAGAAGATTGTATGAGTTAATACATACATGTATATACATATAATTATTAAAAAGTAGTGGGCAAAAGTAGTTATGTATATGGAAAATAATATAATAATAAATAACAATACAGGAAGAAACTGTTTCACGTACTCACAACTGTAAACCTACTTTTGCCCCACACTGTGTGTGTGTGTGTGTGTGTGTGTGTGTGTGTGTGTGTGTGTTGTGAAAGAATTCTTAAACTAACTATAAGACATGAACTGCCATGCCCTGGCTGGTATGGCTCAGTGGGTGGAGCGCCAGCCTGGGAACTGAAAGGTCACAGGTTCAATTTCCTGTCAAAGCACACGCCTGGGTAGCGGACAAGCCCCAGGTTTGGAGCTCACGAGAGGCAATCAATTAATGTTTCTCTCTCGCGCTTTGGGGTTTCTATCCCTCTCTTTCTCCCTTCCTTCCCTTCTCTCTAAAAAATAAAGAAATAAATAAAATCATTTAAAATTTTTTTAAAAAGAAATGGAATGCCAAACCCATTTACAAATCACAAAAACACATAATTATAGAAATGCAGCATCTTAAACACCAAAGAAAGTTCCTGGCAAGATTTATCACACAACGTCTGTGTTCAACACAGTGAATAAATTAGTGGGCAAAAGGGAAGTATACAAAAATGAATTAGAAATACTAGACAGCGTCCCATTAACCAAAGAGCCTACATAAGTGGGAGGATTGGAAGGAGGTTCTAACACTTGAATAAAGGCAGGAACATGCCATTTTTCTGGACCTCAACGTTGTAAAGATGCCAATTATTCCCTTAGCATAATGCAATTCCAATAAAAATATGAGAGGGTTTATTTCTTACTGACATAACAGACTAGTGGTTGCCAGGGGTCAGAGATGGTGGGAGTGGGGATGGCTGTGGCGACGAAGGAGCAGCACAAAGGAGCCTCTGGCAGGGTGGAGTCAAGTACCTCGACTGTGATGGTGGGTACCTGAAGCTACACGGGGGGTAAAGAGCACACAGACGCACACACAGATAAGTATGTGTATAGCGGTGAACTTCAGATAAGCTTTCTGACTGTGCTAGAGTTAGTTTAATGTCACAATATACTGATGCGAGGTGTTAACATTGGGGGAGGCAGGGTGAAGGGGTCACAGGATCTCCACACATTTCTTTGCAACACACACAAAGGAAAAAGGACTCATGGACATGGACAACAGCATGGTGATTGTCGGGGGGACAGGGGTATAAGGGTGTTAAATGGTAATGGGAAAAACACAACTAAAAATAAAAATAAATGAAAATAATGCCTTTTTAAACCCTAAAAAGAGAAGGAAATGGAGGCACATGGAACATTGTTGTATAGCCAAAGTCCTTTTAGGATTCTGAAACTAGGAAAGACACGTACCATATGTCTAGAACTTGTTTCAAAAAAAGAAGAAAGTTGTAGCAAAAGCATTTTTCTAGAAGTGCTTCTACCACTACTTCAAAGCAAGTCAGGAAGCAAGTTAGGACAGAAGCGTCACTTATCGGTCAAGGGTACATGCTTCACCTACCTGGAGCTGAGGGCTAGGAGAGTCTCAGAACTATTCACCGCCTGACGGGATTGGCCCCAATAAGTTAACATCTAAAAGCCTCCTCGATTATTTCCAGGACTAGATTGAGGTTTTGCTTTTGCTTTTGTTTTTTAAATTATTGGCTTCATAGTGAAAGACTAGGAGATAAAAAACATATATCCAGCAGTACACAAGCAATCCAAGTACGAAGCACAACCTGAAGTGGGGATGAGAAAGAATTAACAGGGTCGTTTATTAAGGTAAAAGCCTTTGAGACAGTTACGGGTTCACCCCATATACATTTTCTCTTCATTTTTTAAAAAATGTTCTATTGTTCTCTTGAGTCTATGGAGTTTATTACGAGGTTTGCTTTCCTTTCATCATCAATGCTTTTTCCTGTTGTTTCCTTCTGTGCTCCAGTGCAAGTTAGAACAAGCTGTCCTCTTTTGACTATGAATTTTAAGCAGATGTAGAGCTGAATATTTGCCTCGGGATACGTTTCCTAAACTCTTTACCTCCTCCATTCGATCTCTTTTAAAAGTGCCTTCAATCGATCCACCGTATTGTGTGAGCACTTGGGCGTGTGTGTTTTTCCTTTGCATCTATTATGCTGAAGCTAAAGCTTGAATACGGTTCAGGGGGCAGAGTACACTGAATTCCTTGCTCATCTTAGGTGAAAATTTAAAAGTAGAAGAACACGTGGCTCTCCTCTAACATCTCCAGCCTTCCTGGTTTAATCCGCAATGCTAAATCAGGACATTTAAAATCTCACCTCTTATCCGCTTGGGTCTGGCTCTTCATGCCTTCTTAGGTGCCGTCGAGCTAGTTCGGTCAGCTAGTGGACAGCCGGAAACATCTGCAACCACTGCTCCTAGAACATTCTCCGTGCTCCTCCCGGGGACAACACCTCTCCTCCTTTCTTTGACGTCTAATCTCCAAAGTGATTCAGCTGATCTGAATTTCAGATGGTGGGTACAGAAGTGGTCAGCTGCCGAGGAACCTATTTTAAAAGTTTGCCAAGGCATCCTGGGTATAAAGACCTATTTGAATTTATAGCAAAAAATTTACTATGCCTAAAAGGTGCCAGACGACAATGAAGCAGTCTGTTAAGTGACAGGAGAGATATTGCATGATTAATGGGTTCTCTGGACTCTTTCTGGCAGCATAAACATCATCTTGTCAGTTTGTTAGGACAATGATATCTAATGATAATTCTCAGCATTTGTCAACTGCGGAGGCCTTCACAAAACTGTTTATTGTCAAGACCACCCTGTCAGTGGGGTTTGATTCGTTATTTCCACTGCACACATGGAGAAATCGAGGCAACATTTTAGAGAGAAAAAGATAAATCAGAGTGAGAATTAACCCAGGAGACAGTCTCTATATTTCTTTCCTCAGAGTTTGTTACAAAAATATTATTTACATACTGTGTGGAATGATCATAGCACTGAGACGACCAATTCAATCAAGAAACAGCACCTATATTATAGCTCCATTCAGTTTTCACTGGCCAGAGGTAGCTCAGAGGTAGCAATGGAAAAGGTGAAAAGGCACAACTTTCATTTCCAATCTCTAGAACTACCATTTCAGAATTCTTATTTATCCTTCTGGCTTGGGTGCGGGTGCTTTCTCCTCACAGACTTGGGCTTTTTCTCAGGAATTTCCACTTCTCTGCTCCAAAATCTGGGAGGTGACAAGAGTATACTGTATTTCTTAAATGAACTGCTTAACACCTGAAAGTTCATTGTTAAATCAAAATATATAATCAAATAGATATTGTTAAATCAAATATATAATCAATATATAACACAATAATCAAGATCAGAGCAGAATTAAATTATATAGAGACTAAAAAAATAATTCAAAGGATCAATAAACCCAGGAGTTGGTTCTTTGAAAAGATAAGCAAAATTGACAAGCCTTTAACCAGACTCTTCAAGAAAAGAAGAGAGAGGATCCAAATAAATAAAATCAGAAATGAAAGAGAAGACGTCACAACCAACATCTCAGAAGTACAAAGCAGTGAAAGAAATTAACATGAACAACCAGATGCCAATTGGACAACCTGGGCAAAATGGACAAATTTCTAGAAATATATAAGCTTCCAAAACTGAATCAAGAAGAAGCAGAAAGCCTGAATAAACTGATAACTAGTGAAATTGAAGCAGTAATAATAATTAAAAAAAAAAAAAAAGAACTCCTGGCACACAAAAGCCCTGGGCTGGATGGCTTCACAGGAGAATTTTACCAAACATTTAAAGAAAAAATAACTCCTATCCTTCTCAAACTATTCCAAAAATTTCAAAAAGAGGGAAGACTTCCAAACTCTATTCATGAGGCCAATATTACCCTAATTCCAAAACCAGGTAAAGACACAACAAAGAAAGAAAACTATACACCAATATCTCTTATGAACATGATGCTAAAATTCTCAACAAAATATTGGTAACCTGGATCCAGCAATACATCAAAAAGGTCATACACTATGATCAAATAAGATTCATCCCAGGGATACAAGGCTTGTACAATATTCACAAATCAATAAATGTAATACACCACATAAACCAAATGAAAAATGAAGATCACATGATCATATCAATAGATGCTGAAAAACATTTGATAAAGTACAGCACCCATTTATGATAAAAATACTCAGCAAAGTGGGAGTAGGGGGAGGATACCTTAATATAATAAAGGCCATACATGAGAAACTTACAGCTAATATCATACTCAATAAGAAAAAAATAAAGCTTTCTTTTTAAGACCAGGAACAAGCCAAGGGTGTCCACTTTTACCATTTCTATTCAATATAGTACTGGAAGTCCTAGCCACAGTGATCAGACAAGAAATAAGAGGCATCTAAATTGGAAAGGAGGAAGTCAAACTGTCACTGTTTGCAGATGACATGATAGTACACAGAGAGAAGGCTATGGTCTCCACGAAAAAAAACAGTTGACCTAATAAGTGAATTTGGCAAAATAGCAGGTTAAAAAGTCAATATTCAGAAATCAAAGGCATTTTTGTACACCAACAATGAAATATCAGAAACAGAAACTAGGAAAAAATCCCATTTACCACAGCAACAAGAAAAATAAAGTACCTAGGAATAAACTTAACCAAGGAGGTAAAAGATCTATACTCAGAAAACTACACAACACGGAAGAAAGAAACCGAAGAAGATACAAATAAATGGAAGCATACACTGCGTTCATAGATTGGAATAATTAATATCATTAAAATGTCCATACTACCCAAAAAATTCTATAGATCAAAGCAATCCCTATTAAAATACTAATGGCATATTTCACAGATCTAGTACAAATATTTCAAAAATGTATATGCAACAAAAAATAACCCTGAATAGTCACAGCAATTTTGAGAAAGAAGAACAAAGTAGAAGGGATCACACTACCAGATATCAAACTATATGACAAGGCCACTATAATCAAAACAGTCTTATACTGGCGTAAGAACAGACACATGGATCAATGGAACAGAATAGAGAGTCCAGAAATAAAACCGATTAATATTTGACAAAGGAGGCAGGAGCAAAAATGGAGTGAAAACAGCCTCTTCAATAAATGGCGGTAGGAGATCTAGACAGCTACATGCAAAAAAAAAAAAAAAAGAAAGAAAGAAACTAGACCACCAATTATACCATACACCATAATAAACTCATGATGGATAAAAGACTTAACAATATAAGTTGTGACACCATAGAAGTCCTAGAGGAAATCATAGACAATAATATTTCAGATATCCCATGCAGCAATATTTTCACTGATATATCTCCTAGGGCAAGGGAGATAAAGGCAAAAATAAACAAATGGGACTACATCAAAGTAGCTTCTGCATAGGTAAAGAAACCATCATCAAAATGAAAAGGAAACTGATTGTATGGGAGAGCATATTGCCAATGTCACATTAGACAAGGGTTTAATTTCTAAAATATATAAAGAACTCATATGACTCAACACCAGGAAGATAAAAAATCCAGTTACAAAAATGGGCAAAGGACCTGAACAGACACTTCTCCAAGGAGGACATCCTTTCATAGACATATGAAAGTATGCTCAATATCACTAGCCAACAGAGAGATGCAAATTAAAACCACAGTAAGATATCACCTCACACCTGTCAGAATGGCTATCATTAACAAATTAACAAATAACAAGTGCTGACAAGGATGTGGAGAAAAGGGAATCATAGTGCACTGTTGGTGGGAATGCAGACTGGTGTAGCCACTGTGGAAAACGGTATGGAATTTCCTCAAAAAACTAAAAATGGAATTGGCTTTTGACTCAGCAATTCCACTGCTGGAATTATACCCTAAGAACTCTGAAACACCAATTCGAAAGAACCTATGCACCCCAATGTTCATAGCAGTGTTATTCACAATAGCCAAGTGCTGGAAACAGCCTAAGTGCCCATCAGTAAATGAGTGTATCAAAAA